>JAHZNI010002949.1:0-10129 GCA_027744415.1 Seira ritae
GAAATAGTTCAGAGCGAAACACATTTCTTCCTCCACTAACGAACATCAGTGGAAATATTAAAGTGAGCGCTGTCTCTCACCGGCGACACCATCCTGCCGCTGCTGCACCAAACATTGATCCTAGCCATTCACCTAGTTCTAGCGATAGGATGTCGACGACACCTCCTGAGCAAGGGACAAAGAGCAATAATGGGAGATCATCAATGATTCCAAGCAGCAGAAGAGGTAGTCCATCACATTTCAATCAATACGGGTACTATCATCAATATTTCCCTCCTCTCGGAGGCTCAAACACGCCTTCGGCAATTCCAAAAACTACCAAATATTCAGACTTCCGGAAGGCACGTGCAAACGGCACTGGAAATGGTGCCACAAATAGTAGGCAATTGTTACGCACGAAATCGAGCAGTGAGGAGAACTTGGACGAGAGATCGTCCAGCCCAACCGCTAGGTACTTTATGGGGGATGGAGACATGACGTATGGAATGAACGGGGGAATAAAACCCTTACGAAAGCAACTCGGGTCAAGCTCTTCCACAAATATTGCATATCCAATGTCCTACTAAAATGGTGGAAATCAATTCCTGGGTATATCATTATCGATATACTTACTCGTCCAAATAGTGAAATTTAGATGTAATAATAACGAAACCTGAATATCTTTATGGATGATGATAAGTTATTACTCATGCTTCCATTTCGCAATTACCTATGATTACTAAAGGACTGTGCATATAAAATAACCCTACTATATGGACACTAAGTCAATTTATTCAAGTTTTGAAATATGATAGTTTATCTACAGGTATAAATAAGTTTTGAGATTCACGTTTCACTTATTTTGATTAAGCACAAAGCATTATGACTGAAATATGAATAAAGTAAAACATTGATGTACATATTTTGAAGTCATACTTTAGACCAAGTCTCCATCCAAAGCTCCGGCTGATATTGCGTTTTGGTCCTCCGATTGTTGTGTAGTTATTCTTTTTCTGTGTTGATCACGAGCCGTTGACGGTGGCTTTTGGCGAGTTCCTCGTGCGGACACAGCAGGTGGTGGTGGAATATCTTCATCTCGATCTTCCGGAAACGTGTATTCCATAAGTTTGAGAGCAGTTTTTACCCTCAGATAGATTTCCTTACTCTGGCAAAAAACATGAGCCATTTACATTACTTTCCATGCGAATTAGGGGACAGTGAGATTTTATGCTAAGCACTCACATCTTCATCAACTCCATTTCCTGCATTGTCAATAATTTTCGAAACTTCGATGAGCTTTTTATGCGACTCATCAAACTTTTTATGGTTGAACAACGAGACGGAATAATTAAGCATCAGGTTTATAGGGTCAGTCGTTAATTTTTGAGAGTTCAGACGAATAGCTTGTTCATATGCATGACGGGCATATTCGACATCGTCCAAGTGACTGATTGCAACTGGAATTCAAAATAGTTGATCGAAATTTTCATAATTAACTCAGACATGTTTTAATTAAAAACATTACCTGCTAGTAGCATAAAAGTATGACTTTGATCAGGTTTTAGATTAATTGAAGCAGTCAAGAAATGAAATGCGGACGCGTATTGTTGCATGTGAAGATGCAGTAGGCCCAGATTATGCAATATTTTCCAATCAAACGGCGACAAATAATACGCACGCTTCAGACAGCTTATAGCCTACAATTTAAAATTAAATTATTTCGAAATTTAAAATGTTTATGATAGTGTGGCGAAATCTTACTGCAACGTATTTCCTCTTTCCAAAAAAGCACATTCCTATATTATTCCAAACTGAGGCTGAATCTGGCATAGTTTGCATGACTATTTTGTACTTCGCCAACGCCTGGTCATAGTCATCGTAAGTCTGTGAAAAGTGGTCAGCAGAACAGGCTTGAAATAATTAAGGCTTTGAATGTATTTTGCATTAATAGAAGATGGAACTAATACCTGCAGCATGGAGGCTACCGCAACTGTAGCTTTTGAATTCCACGGATCAAAAGCGATCGCTGTACCGAGTCTAGAGAAAGCAACATCATCTCTTCCAGCCTTCATGTAAAGTACTCCTAGATTACCCAGAATATCAGCATTTTCAGGAAAAACTCTATCAGAACGAAAAAATTACGCGTTTGATTATCTCAAACAGAGAAAGGATTTGTTTATCATAAAATACACAATAATCGTTATTTTAATAACCTTGCAGCTTTCTCGTAGATCCCAATGGCTTCTTGAATATTGTTTCTTACAATCGCAATTTGTGCTAAGGATTCGAATGCTTTGTGAGTGACCCTAGCTTGAAGAGAGAGGTTCATGTGCTCTTTTGCTTTATCCAAATCCGTCATAAAAAGAAAGCACATTCCCATGTTGTAATGCGTTTCTGCATCCGATTCTTCATTTAAAACTTGGGCCTTTTGATACGCATCAACCGCAAGTTTGTGCCGCCCAAGAAGAAATCTATTGTAATGAAATAAACATTTTCACTGTCTATCTTTATTTGCTTATTACCTAGTTTGAAAGATAGAACTAACACAATTTAAAAAACTTACAAAGATCGAGCAATCTGCCTGACAGTATTGGCATTCGTGGGTTCCAGCTCATGACAAACTTGCAGCTTGTCGAGCGACTCTTGCATTTTTCCTTCGCTACGATATATCAAAGCCTAATGATAAAAAATATATGGAAATCGATCAAGTGAGAAAAATAATCCTTTCTCTTCTCTTAGAAATGCGAAATAACTACATATCGTTTTCTCACGAGAATATAATTGGCATATTCGGATTGCCCATTCAACTTGACCAACTCCTCAAAAATTATTTGCTTGCAAGTATTGAATTCTCGCCGAACGTAATGGAGATGAATTAACCAGTTCCTATTTGACGGATGCTTCAATTCAGCTAAAACACAAGCAAAATTTAGCTTAATATCTTTAAGGAATCTTCGTTAGGGTATTTAAGGAATGATCATGATCACATCCAGTAGTTTTTTAACGTACCTTTTTTATGACTGGATTTTGAGTTAGCTCCACCTGTGCCTTTGGCTTCAGTAGCTTTCGGAGCTGAAGGGGCGGAGGCAACTTGAGCAGTTGTTTCAATATTATTTTCACTTCCACTATTTTCTCTATCCATTTTTCAAACTATCGAGTCCTGTTGAGCTATTTTTCGAATTGCTATACTTTACATGATTTTTGGAAAATAGACAGAACTAAGGGACTGTTCAAGTATTACGTAACGCCAAAATCGGGATTTTCAAGACCCCTCCCCCCCTCATGTCACACTCTTATACATTGTAGGATAAGCATTGCAGGATAGGGATGTCACACTAGACACTAAACATTTCGATTTTTATGCCGAATAAATACATTAGTCTATAATCGTTCGAATAACAACTTCCCTTGCAGTAATAATTGCGGAAACAACTAAAATATGACTTTTCATAATATGTATTTTATCAAATAATTTAATGGATGGAACAAGTTCCAGATAGCTTTGAAATGACCACAGCTTTTCTTTTCAAGATGCACATAATATTAAGTACATTTTTGACATGGCCATCTTAGATACGTTTTGTTGTGCATTTTTCCTCCGTTGGTAACACCGTGCATAAATCGCAAACCCATACGTCTCCATCTTCATGTGCGGGCATAGTAAAGGGCTACTGACTTTCTCCAAATTTTATGCTGCTTCCACAATTCTCACATTGCTGCCGTCAAATTGTTTCGTTTACAATAAAAAATCAGGTTTTAAGACTACTACAAGAAATCATGTTCAGCTTTGCCTTTGTTTTGTTGTGATGATGAAAGTTTGGCATGGTCGATGTCTCTACCCTAGAGGTGCTTTCTTAACTGGGTCACGTCGCATACATAGTTCGCAAAGCGCAAATTATTTTTTTCGCATCGCAATCTTTATTGCAATAATTATCTTTGTCGCAAACCATTATTCCGAATGAATATCCTTTCACGTCTTAATATTCCCCCGGTTGCGTTATTTTGATGTGCGTGTTTTTTGTGTACCTATGCTTTTGTAGACGCATATGAAAAAGCATTATTTAATGCGAAGCGCAAGCCCATGTTCGAAAATGTTCTCATTTTTCAAAAGAAGTCCCGTTTTCCTCAATCAAACCCTCAACAACAAAAAATTCGCAGCATTTCATGATCTCAACAGGTGCAGGCATCCCCAATACCCACAACGTATATTGTTATTCGCATTACAATGACGGCTAATAACTATTATTCTTTCAAAATTGCAAGTTCTTACATCCTATCGCATCCCTTTGTGTTCATGCCTGCAAGTTCACGGCCAGAACCCGAATGATGAGCTAGCTAAATGATAAGTGTAGTAGTACATCTTTTTAGACGATGAAAAAGTATGCATATTGCCTACTAATTCAATCTGGCATTTCACTGGTACCTGACTCACTCGCTTGTTTTTTTTCTAGAGGAAAAATAAAGATGAAGATTTGACTGGTAGGTAGGCACTGTACTGTAATACTCTAATGATTTGAAGTAGCAGCATAGCAGTTACAATTTACAATACAAAGATGGTATGAAATGAAATGAAGGACTCCCGAAATATAAAACAAGAAGATTCAGACCTTCAGACATGATTTTTTAGTAATTGGGCAAAACGGAACTCTGCAAGAACTCTCATGGTAGCTTTTACCTGCACACACACGTACGCACGGCAGCATAGCACTCTTCTTCATCTGCATCTGCATTCATGATAGTGACCATCTGTGTGTTTGACTGAGAGGACGATGTACTCAACATTGAACATGAAATTCGGAGGAATTTACCATTTAGTACGTCTGATCTGACTTCCTTTTGAAATCCGTGAGTTGGCTATTTTTTTTACAGATACCCTTTTAAATCTACTAATCTAACGATATAGCTGTCAATATTGTGCTTTTTAGTAAATCAATATAAATTATACAGGATTTAGTTTTGACAGAAAAAATGACATAATATATAACATATAAATTAAGTCTTTGGGAAAATACATAGCAAGTGCCATTTAATGAAGTGTATAATTGAAGACTGGCCTATTTATTTTTACAGCATTCATGATTGACAAGCAAGGTGTGGACAAGCCAAACATGAAGTTTGAAATGAAGAGGACGTAGTAAACTTGACATTTAAAGCATATAAATATTAAAACAAGTGAGGTCCAGTCCAACTGATCCCAGTGCTCCCTAGAGAAAAATGTTTGCTTCGTCCCTCAGAATAGCCCTCAGGGGCTTGGAAAGTGCGATTGAATCAGTGACAAACAAGTCAAGTCAACAAGTGCGTAGCTTATTCGCCCAAACTAGAAGACAATCAATACCGCTTCTTCAGAGTCCAACATCGTCCTTCTCCACGGGGCCGTTACGAATGTCAACATCCTCAGCTGATCAAGGCGGAGGAGGATCCATCACTGGAGCAGGTGGAGGGAGTGCAGCCGCATCGTCGGTATTTACTAGTTACGTGCCCTTTTCCCCACAAAGAAACAGAGACGATGTGTCGCCCGAGATATTGGAAGACATGGAAGACCTATTCGTTGAGATAAGAAAAGAATTGCATGGAAGAGATCCTGAGCTGTGTAAGGTCGCCGAATATTATTTTGACGGCCAGGGGAAAGCGATTCGGCCAATGATTGCCATTATCATGGCCAGAGCAATCAATGCTCATCTTCAAGGTTCCTCACAAAGCTTCCTGCTCCCGCGACAGAAGCAACTGGCTCTCGTAAGAACGAAGATTTTCAGAACCTGAGGATGTTGCCAAAGCTTTAGAATTGGTGAAGAAGTCCGACGGATTGGAGGAAACGAAGATTCTGGCTCAAAGGTATTGCGCTGAAGCAGTGAGGTATGCCAATTTTCTAAAGCCTTCCATATACAGAGATGACTTGGTACTTTTGACAGAAAAGGTTGTAAATAGAACTAAGTAATTTGTAGGGAACAGAATATATTTAGCGATATAAATTACTTTGTTGTAAACGTTTTTCATAATTGGAGCTTTAGGATAAATTCTCTGTTGTATTTATATTTTGTTCATCTTGAAGCTAGTTTTCACTTTCTAGCTCAAAAAAAGTAGTAAGAAGCTGTTGTTTTTTATTTACTGTTTACTAGTAGATATTGGTTGGTTTAAATTAAAACTAAATAGTCATGAAATTCGAAAATAGTGTGATAACATGAAAGAAAATGAAAAAAAAAACAAAAAATTCATGAAATGCATAGTTTTAATTGTGGATAATTTCATGTAAGTTGAACACGTCCGATGAAAATGCGCATGACTAAAACGAAACTTCTGGTAGCTAAATAAACACAATTATATGTTTTGTATGAAGCGGCCAATGCATATTTTTTGAATGCCTATAAATTTAAATACGAAAAATTATTAAATGCTTAACTTAATTTGTTATGTGAATATTGCAACATTAACAATAATAAACTTTATTCTTAACCTAAAAACAATTAGAAATGCGAGAAATACATAATATTTCATGTTTGAATATGTCTGACTATGTAGTGACTAGGGACAAAGGTAAAAATGACTAAATACGTTAAATATTGAATTAGGTAATAATGGAGCTTGAAAGTTTTCCTCTAACCTTACTGGAATGAATGGTTTTTTCTGTTCTCTTAATTCTAATCTCTCAATAATAGTTAAACAAAATTTTCATGCATTACCGTCCGCCCGCGACTGCATTTTATCGATTTCAATTACTCACGACACCACGTGCGTTGACCAAACCTAACAATATTTATACTCTTCCACGTAACTTAAAATTATAAATTATTGGTTTTAATTTTTACCTTACATTATAGACATTCATGAGTATGTATCTTTAATTGAACACATCATTTAAAAACTTGAAAATACAGGTTGAGAATTCACAATAATTTCAATGAGAATCGATTGAGATTCCCTCATGCATAAGACCGTAATACAAGGCTTATTCAAAGGAACATGAAAAATACATGCGCCAATGATAATGATACTTCAGAAGATACATAAATGTTATGCATTTGTTTTTTAACTAAAAAAAGTTAATCTAACCGATGATACTATGGCTGACAAGAGCTAAAACTTCCTAATCCATTTTTCTATTGTATCAAATGCAAAACATGGTTTGCCTAAAACTCCATGTACCCCCATGGATAGGATTTTTTCTACTAATTTAATTAGACTGATGTCTTTTCAATTAAATTAGATATATTTATTTTATTTATTTAGTATCACTACTAAAACTCCATGTACCCCCATGGATAGGATTTTTTCTACTAATTTAATTAGACTGATGTCTTTTCAATTAAATTAGATAATATATTTATTTTATTTATTTAGTATCACTTGCTTCAGTAATTTTCTCTCACAGCCCCTCTCATAACTAGAATTACTTTATCAAAGGAAATTTTGCTAATTATTTTCTTAACTGAATCTATAATTTTAATTCAGTCGAGAAGCATAGGATGGATCGATTAATGCTTGTGCTTGGATTTTATGGGTATCACTAATCTAGTCACTACCACCACAACCTTTCTCAGACTACTAGGAGTGGACTAACTATCTAAGAACAATTTATTTAAGGCAAATGTTAGATATCTACGAAGCTCCAATAACTTTTACCGTTGACAGTAGAGATTATTCTCCATCAGAATTAAAGAGCTACTTCAAATGTGATTGTGCGGTGCGCTACTACATGGCAAGTTTTCACATTGTACGTCATTTTCATGATAAAAAATACGTATTTTGCATGACTAGCACTAATACCTCCAACTAAGTTTTGAATGTTGACTATTTGCGGGGATTGTTAGTATCACAATTATTTGTTTTAAACTGGGGAAACACTAAACCAAACTTTGACTCGATTCCTGCTAAAATGGGCAAGGCAAGAGCGTATCCTCCGATGTGGTCGGGATGGACAGATTTGATATGATGCAGTCCCGTAACTAACATGGATACTTCAGAGCCTGTGGGTCGCCTAAATAAAAAATGGGCAATTTAAAAAAATGGTTTTAGCGAGAGTGGCAAAATAAAGCTTGCTACTTACGTTCCTGCAAAGTCTACATAAAACAACCGCTGAAGAACCTCGTAGACCAACAAAGTTACTCCGAACTGGGATGGGGGCTTGATCAATCGCGTTCCTTGCCAGAAAGCTTTAAATCCTTCTTCCCGATAAATTTTATATGCGCAATCAACAAGCCCATTATATGTTGTTTGACCGGGTTTTGGCTTTGCCTGCATTAAACAATGATTTAACAAGCTAAATAGGTTAGAAAAATTCCTTTGAAACGGAATTTAAAGTAAAAGTTTTGAATTTGAACGTGCCTGTAGTCTTGTTTTTATCACATCGAAAGGCATAGAGATGGGCGCTCCCGGTACACTTGCTAATATGCCAGCATAAAGCAAAGTCAAGGGACTGTTGTACCCGTTTTCGTCCTGGAATTTAACTTTTAAGTGGGCATATGCAGGAAAGAATATTGCACAAAACGGCACATCTCTTAGAATGCATGCTCCTAGACCCTGTTCATTTTTAGAGAAGTTCGCAATTTAGATTGTACGGAAACAATGCTTGGAGACTGAAAAATAGAGAGAGTAATCTATGGCAAATAAAGTTTCTGACATGAATTAATCTCATTTGCATTTGCAGATTTTATGCGATTCATGTTTGCGAAACGACAGCATGCAGACAACTTACTCTGTACAAACCGAAAAATCCCAGCTCCCGGGCCACATAATAAGCTCGAACCCTAACATTGTGTTGCATTTCACTTGCTACTTGAATTCGAATCTTCACAGCTTCAACGGGGTTAGTAAACAAGACATTCGAAGCGCCAGCGCAAGCCCCAGCTAGGATTTCGCTTCTCAGGGGCACTTTTCCCTTTCTGTTCCTTAATTTATCCCGTATGTAGTCATTGATCTAGAAAGAACACGAACATGATATAGGTTTAATATCTACGACTTTGCTCTTACTCAATGATACTCTACTGATAAAAAAACCAAGAATTCTAAATTATTTTAATCTACTTTACCGTAAGTTTAAGAGCTTTTCCTATTGCGACACCGAATAATTGTGGAACAAGACCTCTGTACATGCCAGTGACGCCTTCGTTCGTATAAGCTTTCGCTAAACAGTCTATATTGCTTTTATACACTGCATATCGAAATGCAACGGTTGAGTTGGTTCCAGGTCTCTGTAGCTGCATCCTTGTTTTCACCAGGTCCATTGGGTAGACAAAGAAAGCTCCAGCAGCTTCATTACAGAAAATGTAATGAATACTTTTTATTAAAATCATGAAAAGGTCAAGAAAATGTTATGAAACTTTACCTCCGGCCGCAGTTCCCATTGTAAATCGATAAGCACTCTCAAGGAACTCAATGAACAAGCTTCTTTCTTCAGGACTTTGGACGGCTTTGATATCTACAATGCGCTTATTAACTTTTTTGTAATATTGTTCTGGAGCAATTTTCTCCATATCGGAATAAATTATTGTTGGCGAATCATTAATGAGGTTCGATAGTTTAAACAAGATATCCACCTGAAGTGGGGTAATGTGACTCATTAAATTGGCAGCATTTAAAAATTCGTCCTGTGAGATTTCCTCATCCCGCTTTCCATCCGTGGCTTGAAGATAGACCTTTTTCGCTAACTCCATTTGCCCAAGCAAGGAGTTGAAGGCCATGAAGAATGGATACGAGACCCTATCCTCGCTCCCAGTCACTTGCTTGACAACTTCTTTGATGTTGGCAAGAACTTGCTTTGTAAGCAAATGGGAACGAATTGTAGTCATAATCTCAATGAAACTGTCCGTGTCAATGAATCCAGTCCCGTCGTCATCAAAACGACGAAACGCTTCCGATCCGTATTCTTCATGGAAGTCCTTCCAGAAATATTAAATTCTAACAATTAATTTTTAAAATTATACCTGTTTTAACTGTTTTCATATTCCAGATTTCAGACCACTTACATGTAAAAATTGGCAAAACTCCATGTATGTGACAACGCGATCCTTCTTTTCCCCGAAGTACAAGCTTGCAAATGTACCATCCAAATCGAATGGGATTTTTTGCTGAAGCGTTGTCTGTGAAATAATCTCCTTAAACTCTTCGTACGACACGATTCCATTTCCATTCGTGTCAAACAGATGAAATGCCGTGT
>JAHZNI010002950.1:0-12472 GCA_027744415.1 Seira ritae
CAAGCTTACATTCAAGTATCTTGGACTAGCTCAGATAACCAATAGATTCCTTTTATCTACCAACCCTTCATTGATCTCCAAAACTTTAAACTTTTAATGTCTTCGACAGTAATTTATTGATGGCGCGGTAAGTGACAAGAAAAATGGTTCGCAAATTTCACAATTGCTAAAAAATTTGAGTTGAAAGTTTAAGATTCGACGTATATCATTGATTTATTGTTAGTGTTCAATACAAATATTCGAAAGAAATCGATTTGTAATTTTTTTACACAAATTCGATCGATTAAAATAATAAAAAACAAAGGACGACAACACGTATTAGACAATTTTGTGTAGCAATGCAAAAGCAAATGCGATCGACGTTTTGATTTTTTTTACAATAATTCGCAATTGAAGACTAATCAGGTTATACCTTTTTTATGCTCAGGCTGAGCTTAATATGAGTTCACGAAATATTGAAGGAAATTTTGCGCGTATACAATGTATGCACACTCATGATAGTAAGATCACGATCCGGCTGAAATGAATACGAATATATTAGCCATAAACTCGATAGAAGTTGAGACACGGGAAAGAGATTCGAACTTTTTTTTACAAAGGAAGCAAATCTACTAAGTTTGTTTTAGGCTGCGTCATGCTTTCCGGAAAGTAGCGAACAAGTTTGTCAAATAACTGACTTCTGCGTAAAATTAATTCGTCTTCATCAGTGCGCTCCAAGGGCTGAAACTCTGGAGACGATGAAGCAGCTACAGCGGCAGCAAGATTTCGACGACTTTCCTCTTCCTCTTTGGCAAATAACAGTAAAGTCAGTCTCTGAAACTGTTAAATAATATTTCACTTATGTTAAATTAAATTACGAACATTTGAGATTCAAATATGTACATACGTGTGATGAAAGAAAGGCCAAACTTTGCTTATTTATTTAATATACCTCCTTGGTTTGATGGGCATCCGAATGATCGATTAATTCACTAAGACAAGTCTGCAGGTACCTCAGAGCATTAAGTGGATCTAGAACTGCCAATTCCTCAAATCTTTGACGTCTCAAGAGGAGCTTACATTGCCGAAGAAGGTCTTCTTGTGACGGCCTTAGTAACTTCAGACGCCAGAAATCGTTCAATCTCAATTTTGGATCTTTTGGTCTACCAGGATTTCCTCCGAACAAATAGTGCAACTGTATGGAGAAGAAATAACATTATTATTAAAAATATGTAATACTATTAGTTCTAAATCAAATTACTAATAAAGTTATGCTTACGCAGCAAAACCATTAAGTTGCAAAAAGTTACCTTATTTACGTGATCGTAGACTAGTTGATGCGCGAATCTAGGACACGGCTCAGCCTGTTGACCACTCCATCCACCGCTATCATTTCCAACGTCATTTTTGTAAATGCAGGACCACGATTTACGGATAATATCAAATACCCAAAAAGAATTCTGAACATTTTCATGCCGATTTTCCTTGTCTTTGCTCAAACCCTATAAAATTGAAACAAAATAAAATATACATAGTACACGAATTAAAATTGCAATTGCATACTAATCTGGACTTAATAAACTAAGTGAGAGATTTACCGAGAAAATGTAAATTTCGTTTAACTCAGGATCGATGGTAGCTCTTTGTGTGAAACCTGCCGTTGGAGTGTACGAATTACTAGTCACCTTCTGCTTCTGTCCATCTGATATCACTTCGACCTCATCAGTGTCGACATTGTAAGAAAAGAAATCATTCAAATATTCTTTCGAGCGCTGTCCTCCGAAAACGAACAACTTCCGTAGGTTTGGATGGAAAAGCATCGAATGGCCAACTCGGGAACGAATCGCAGGTCTAATAGGTTTAGGGGAAGCAACATCACAGCGGAGAAGGCTCCATGTATTTGTCGAAATGTGGTAAGCATAAAGACCTATAACATACATCAATTTACAATTTGCATTTCAAGGTAAAACTGTTCCAAGCACGTACTATCTCAGCGTTTGTCCAACCTGAATAAAGAAGTTCAGAATTTGCAGAACATGAAGATGTCGTTTGTTCTCCAGCATTAGTACCACCATCCGTATTTCTACTTCTACTTGCATTTCCTCCACTAACGTTTCCAGTAGGAGGCAGTGCAGCAGCCGCATCGCCCAAGATCAAAAAATTTTGATTGTCACTACCCCGGTTTAGCTGGACTAATTCTTCTGCACCACCACCGCCACCACCATCACCCCCGCCGTTTCCGTTATCATTTACGACGTAAGCTAGTAAATTTGAGTTGATGCTTAATGACTCCGAAATGATGCTAAGAACAAGAAGAAATTACAAAATATAAACATGCTTGACCGCACATGTAATTTTGTAAATTGCATTTATATATAGTTTATTTATTTATATGAAGTTCTTACTTTGTTCCTGTTCTTAAAGTGGTATTCACATCATCAGGACACAGAAGATTCCATGATGCTTTATAATCTTGTCGGGTAAAGTAGTCTTGAAACAAATTTTGCGCTGCGGATTGATCAAGAAAATGTTCGGCCGCTACGTAATCTCCTTTTTCTACTAACGTCCTATATAGTTCAGTCATAAGCGGGTGCTCAAGTTGAACGCGAGTTTTCTTCTGAAGGGATTCAAATGCATCGAGGTAATTGTGCTCTCGTAGATGCTTCAAACAAACGCGAATAGCCTCTCGTTCTCGGTACTGAAACAATACAAAAAATAAGTTAAGTATATATGGGTTAACTAGGTAGGTACATGAATATTTGATTCACTTAAACGGCATTGTTCTTCTCCGAATTATTGAACAATCAAACATAAAACTCAAGTAAATTCATGAATACTTACTGCGCATAGCCTTGTGATTGCGGGTTGAACAACTTCATGATCATCTACGCCTATTAGCTCGACATACCAAATGGAAAAATTAAAGGATGGACCCCACGATTGGAGCGGAACTATTTTTAAGTAGCGGCATGGAAAAGAGTATCCTTCGATTTCATGCTTCAAGTCGAACGTTTCTGGGTTGCTGTCATTCTTCAAACCTCTGTGATAGAGAACAGGAAGGTTGTTGTAAGTTTTCAATTTTCAACTTATGTAACTTAATTTACTGCTTACTTCAATTGTTCAATTTATTATTGCATTTCATAATATTATTTTAAATTAAATATTAATTTAAATTATAGACAATTAAGTTAATTAGACTTATTTAGTTTGAAAACTTACCCTTCCAACAATTCTACTTGATTCTCCTCTGACAAGCCTCCAAATACTTTAAACTTTTTCAGGTTACATACATGAGTCTTTTCAAACTTTCCAAAAGTAATCCTTTCCACGATTGATACGCGATGTAATTTCAAAATGAGGTACTGTAAAAATAGATATTTTTTAAGCTTTAATTTCCAGAAAGGAAAGGAGTAGGAGTGGCATTAATCTCGACTGAATAAACTGGCAACTTAGTTTGATTGAATTTTTAATACCTGCGGTGGTGTATTCGAGTCCGAAGACCAGCGAGACGTTTGATCCTGGGGCCTGTCCTCCAAAATATTTCTAAAACCAAACATTAGCAGATAAGTAACCAATCTTACAGCTTACAAAGAACACAACATAACAAATATAATAAATAGAAATATAACAAATAACTGAGACAAATATGTTTTCAAATACAAAAAGATAGGTACGAATAAAAAAATATAAATTCTAAATGCATAATTCAATTTCTATCAAGAAGTCTTCCTTACTCAGGAAAGTAGGTGGATGAAAAACTGGAGCACTTATGAATCGAATATTGAAGTTTTGTTGGTTGAATCACACGGTTTTGGAGAGGTTGTTCCTGTAACTGCTGAAAGAACTGACTAAAAGGATTTGTAGAAGACACACTGCTCCCACTTCCACCAGAGAGCCCAGGAGGTATCATCTTATCTTGTGTTTCTGCTCCACTACTACTTGAAGCCATAATCTTCTACAGCAAATTCATGCTGAAATGTAGGACAGATTTAATTTTGAAACTATCAGTTTACTTGGGCTGCACATCAATTAAAACTCACAAACTCAGTATATATATATTATTTATAATTAATTACCGTGCCTTTTCCTACCTACTTGAGTCGAAAGTCACAGAACTCTTTAATAATACACAATACAAATTAAAACGAAAAAAGGAGTGACGTAAATTAAATTAAAGATTATATTAATAGAAACACATACTGACACTCACACAGTTTAACTAGATTTAATAATACACAATACAAATTAAAACGAAAAAAGGAGTGACGTAAATTAAATTAAAGATTATATTAATAGAAACACATACTGACACTCACATAGTTTAATTAGGTCAAAAAGTGAAACTACAGATTGGCGTCAATAAAAATGGTTAAATACATCAAATTGCTAAAAATAATTTATGATTAAGATACACATGACAAGACAGGTCTACATAAAATACTTCAAAATTGGGGTGCATTTAGATTACGCGGTGAGGGAAAACAGATGCTTTTTGCCCCATTTCTAAATGCACCTAACCACTGCCACTGCATACGATATAGCTGGTTGGTACGGCCTAACAAAAAAGGTGCAGTAGCAGAGGATTGTGTGGATGAGGACATGATCATGAGGAGTACTCAATTTCAATGATAGAAGATAGAAGGACAAGCCCGAGTTCGACCTCGGAACGGCATCGCATCACTAGCCTATTTTGCAGAGTAATATGTAGTAAGATCAAACGAAGGAAAAGATGAAAAAATGGTTCCTTAATCAACTTTGCAGACTTTCCAGTTCATCGAAATAAGAATTCCAGCGATATTCTATTCCATGATGAAATTGACCAAAACCAGACAAAAGTAGGTATATGATATGATGCCTGACTTAATAACAGCGCGTCATCGTCAGAAGAAATGAAAAAAAGCTTAACAATAATTGAATTGGGATTGGTCATCGATTGACAATTTTCCAAATTGTAAGTAGGCACTTTAACGCAAATAACCAGAAAATGTAAATTCGGAAGTGTGTTTTGCATGAATAACAGTTCCTTGCTTGGCGCAATTCTTTTGATCGAAGTTATTTACTTTTTGCATGTCAATAATTTTTCATCGATTGAATAGATTCGCTTAAAATACAAAACATGATGTCCGAAATTCCTACGACACTAAGTATCTGGTTCCTTCTCGTTAAACGCATAAATCCAGACCCAAGATATAAGTTTCACGACGTAGGTGGTCAGTGAAAATTAACTCTCACTGCCATAAAACGGGCAAGAGTTGGCGTAAATTATATGTACATGAAATCAAGTATCCAAAATAAAATTGAAGGGCTGTTTAGAAGAACTCAGATACCTGACCTTGGATTACAATCTGATATAATTTCGTGATTTTCTAATGGCCTAATATTCTTACTCTCCACTCTCCATAAACACACGTCAGCCGTGTCGTGTCAGAGAAAGTCACTCTTTTACGTGAGAAAAAAAGAGAAAGAATAAAAGCCTGTCTAAATAATTTATCTATCTACCATTTCCCCTCCTCCTTGCCGTTTTTCTAGCTAAGCAAAAAGTATTTTTACGTTAATGGGTGTTTTCTTTCTTTTCCTCATATAACAATGTCTGGCGTTAGGTGACCGTCAGTTGTCGTGTGCAAGTCGCATAGTAAACCTGTCTCACGGTACCCCATAAGTTGTCGAAATATCTTTTGTGTAAATTCTTTTGCAACCTTTCTCTGATCAAAATGACGCTTGAACTCTACCAGTTTGCACCCAGTCCCCCATGTCGAATGGTTCGTCTGTTGGCTGCCCACTTGGACCTAGACATGGATTTGAAGGATGTCGACCTCAGCAAAGGAGAACAGTTAGACCCGGACTACATCAAGGTGACCAAACCCGTTCACATAACGAGAAGCAATTTAATTTATGAGACAAAATGTTCATATTCATCTTCAATAGAATTTTTATTTTGTATCGAAGATCAATCCCCAGCATACAATTCCCACATTGATTGATGATGGATTCATTCTCACTGAAAGCCGTGCGATTTTGATGTACCTGGCGAACAAGTACGGTGAAAAGGACGAGGCTTTGTATCCAACCGACCCGGAGAAAAGAGCAATAATCGATATGCGCCTTTGTTTCGATCTGTCCTCCTTATACGTTAAATTTTCAGAAGCCTATGTAAGCGGAACGAACAGGAATTGTTTTGCAATTTTGTTCAATTCATTTTCATTATTAATTCCTATCAAAAACTTTTTTTCTTTTTTTAGTTTCCAGTCATGTTCAACAAAGTCCCACTCGACTCTGAGAAAGTTGACAAGCTGAACGAAGCCTTGGGACACGTTGAAAATTTTCTTAAAGACGGATTCATTGCTGGAAGTGAGCTTACAATCGCAGACTTTCCTGTAGCAGTGACGCTCAGTACTTTGGATGCATGTGGACATGACTTCTCCGACTTTCCAGAAATTGTCGGGTATCTGGAGAAGTGTGCTGAATTAATGAAGGGATGGGAAGAAATCAACATGACAGGTGCAAGCATTTTTGGCGCATGGTTTAAAGCGGCTTTGACCGATGCTGAGGGCTAATCAAGCTTTCAGCCAATTAAACGTATTGAATATTCGTGCTGTAAAGAATGTCTAAAATAATTGATTCTTGCTTGATGTTCAACTTCTACTTGCGCTAAACAAAAACTTTTACCTATCTTTCCGCGGAAGAAAGTCGTTTTGATTGTTTGTTGACACTGGTGCTAAAACCACAAAGTTAATTCTCATATCAAATAAATACATGCTGTCACTCCACAAAAGCTACTTAATTGTATTAAGTTATCAAATGAATAAAAATATCTAACACGAATTTGCTCCTGCATATTGTATTAATTATCTCATACATGCTGTCACTCCACAAAAGCTACTTAATTGTATTAAGTTATCAAATGAATAAAAATATCTAACACGAATTTGCTCCTGCATATTGTATTGCTGATTTAGTGAAATATTGGTGGGAAGGTTATTGGATGTACAATAATTTTGAGCATGCATTATTACATTAAAATCCTCATGAGCCGTAAAATACAGCATGTCGACTGGAGTCCCTTTCATTTGATGTATTCTCGAACCGTAGTGTAACAGCAATTACTCTTGTCAATGTGATTTGCAAAGACCTTCCACACATGCCATACATTTTTCTCGGAGTACTTTGGTCTCTGGAAAAATATGCACATAGTCAGCTTCATTAGTTCATGTTTCCGACTTAACAAACTAAGTCCTTATGAACTTAAAGGAACTACTAACGCGTAAAACTGGTTCATAAGAAGGGATGAATGGCTTGTAGCTGATTTTGGGAAGTTCGTCACAACAAAGTCCCCCAAAACAGGGATCCCCGACAAGTGAGTAGCAGTAATTGCATGTCTCCCGGACAGGCCGTGGGCCACACGCACATCCACCAGTATTGCAACAGCGCATCTGCGGCATCGACATTTTGAAGACGAAGGTCGAGTCTAAACTTTTGAATTTTAATTTTAAACTGAGTCTACTGGGTCTTAATTTTAAGCTGGATGATAAATGTGAACGAATTCAAATGTGATAAATAAGCTGGATGATAAATGTAAATGTCCAACGAAAGGAGTAGGGGAATTTGAACATTACATTGAGCAGATTTCCAGAAATGCACAGATTACCAGAAAATGTTTCTTAGGGAAAGTTTCTTCATTTCGAGGAAGTGTTTAGGTTCAATAAAAGGTGAAGAGTGAACAGAGGAGACTTCTCGATTTTTCCCGAACTTATGTTACCTTACAAAATGTTGGTACATGAAAAGAGAGAGGTTAGAAACTGAAAAAGTTATGAGGATGAGGATTATGCTAAATTAATGAAGATTATATATCATGATAAATCAATATACAATGTAGTTTTCTGTACAAACGGCGAAAATTACGTTTTATCAGTCAATCACTAAATCATTTATTTTTTTCGGATTTTCAAAATTATGGTGACAAAATAACGGTTGAAATGTTAAGTCAAGGACACCTGACATCAAACGCTTCCACGCGCGGACGTCTGGCGATCCGATTTAGAATTTCGTGGTTGAAAAACAAAACGGCGGGTTGACTCTTTGACCTTGCGCTCAGTTGACCTTGGAATTCGGATCGATCAAACGAACCACCTTCCACGCGGCTTCTGACATCGCTGTCCGGGGTCCAGGAAAAGATAGCGTCGTTAACAGCAACAGCCGCCTCCACATTGGCCGTACACCTTGCACATCCAGACGTTCCTCTCGCAGAACCAGCGCCTTTGGTAGTCGAAACCGAGGAGTTTGCCCATTTTTACCTGGTGAATACAAGGATAACAGGAGAAGCGTTAGAAGATAAACGCTTTAATAACGATTTTAAAATATGATAGCTAAGTGGATTTGTAAAAAGATTTACCTCTTCATCACATCGTTCGTAAGACGGGATGAATGGCTTGTAGCAAACTTTCTTCCTCTGGTTACAGCAGAGCTTCTGGTAGCAGGGGTCACACACCAGCTTCTGAAGGCAGGCAGAATTGCCTCCGCAACCTCCAGATGAACCTCCACAGCCTCCGCACATGATGATAGTTTATGGAATTGGCTGAATTAACGAAAAAACATAGATCTAATGTTTTTTTTCGCTGGAGCGAAAGCGAAGTAGAAGTAGGTCAGAATCAAGGGCTGTTTTATTTTTCGACTGGGAATTTAGGAAAAAGGACTGATATTTTCACAAAAAATTTTGAGGAAACGTGAAAAACTAAAATGTGAAAAAGAAAACTGACCCGAAGTTAGCCCATTTTCTTCAATTTTCCTGTATTGAGAAAAATCAACAAACTTAAGAAAAAAAGCAATTTTCCACGGCAACCGACGATTAAAAGTTTCATTTGCCTAAATCTAGATTAGATTCTAGATTATGCGCACTGCGCACTGCACTCGTGTCAGATTGACAAGCGACATACAATTTAGCTGATGCAGCTGGCGCGTGTGTGGCTGATTTCTTTTGGCCAACTGAACAAGGACGAATGATCAACTTGTGGCGCGTGTTTTAATTGCTTCGATTCGGTCAAATACTGCATGCACTCTTCAAGAAAATGGGACTTCCATTACATATCTGAACTCTGAATACTTTAGCCATTTTCCAACGGTCTAATTAATTTTCTTTGCTAAGATAAATGCGTATGAAGTAAAAGTATTTCAAACCAACGTATTTAATGTCATTCGGCAGCATGATTAAATTAATTTTGAAACTTGCTACACAACAAAATCTTAGTTGCAATTCTCATTAATTCAACATCACGTATTGCCCTACTTTTCATTTTGGAGCATCATCATCAACAAGTCCACAATGGACGGTCTATGGTCTGGAAAGGTTTTATCAGTCTTATGAATATTTTGGAAAACTTTTTGTAGGACTGGCAAAAACAAAACTCATGGCGAAACAAAGCAGCAGACTAATTGCCATTATTATACTGCAATGAAGTAAGCGCTTGACTCATGTAATTACGTCTGTTTAGCAATTTACGCTGAATATAAATTGTACTAATTCCTCACAAATTGTCATTTTATGCCTACATGAGTTATCGGCATTTCATTTATGGTTTGTTTTTGTGTGAGGCGTGAGATGGGATCTATGATAATACAAAAGTAAGTGCAGATGCACAATCAAGGTCAACACTCTTGACGCAGTTTATTCAGAAGCAAAAACGATAACCCGCTTGCAGTCTATTGTGTCACCACGATGAGATGACAAATCACGATCAATTAATTAATGCAAATAGTCATGTACAATATTTGATTTCGCATCTTAGGTTAGGATTTGTAATCAAACAAAGGCTATAAATATATCTGCTTCGAATTCCCTATTCTCCTCTTTGTTAGGGCATAGCATAGCTGGAATATTACTCGCCTTAATTTTAGTTTATGTTGAGTAGAAAAGAAGACTTAAAGGAACTAGAGCGTGGAGTTAAGAAAAAACTGAAGACAGTTTTTTTGCTCCGACAAGGCCATTGATTTGAATCATAATGGACGCATAGCTCAATAAATTCGGACTTTTTGGCTGTGGCGTACCATATCGGCTCTGCGATTGGGGCGGAGTAGGATTGAAATCTGTGTAGAAGTAATATATATTTGCAATTGATGGAGCAATGTTGCGAATATTCAGAGTTCGTATGCCTTTCCCGAAAATTCCAGGCGGGATTCTGGGAATAACATATTTTATTTTGATTTGCGCGACTTTGGAGCAAGCTGCTGCCTGTCCAGGGCATAATCATACACAAGGAACGTCATCTACTCTGGGTAAGGAATCACACTAGTTTATTTAAAATTAAGCCTGATAAAATATTATTTAAATAAAAAGGAAACAAAGGTTCAGTTGAAGGAGAAAGTACTTCTTCCTGGAGCAATTCATCTTCTTGGAACAATTCTACTGGATGGAGTAACTCGTCCAGCTGGAGTAGCTCTACAGAGTGGAGCAATTCCAACAATCAGAGCAGCTCCTCTCAACAAAATAGCTCCTCTGGCTCGACTAGCTCTTCTACTAGCGAAACTTCTGAAGAAAGTAACACAGTCGAGCATAATTCGCACGACCAGACTAGCTCTTCTGGGCAAACAAGTTCTTCGGAACATCATTCATCTTCAGGGCAATCTGGGCAACAAACATCAACCGGGCAGCAAACTTCCTCCAGTCATGGCAATTCTGGTCAGAACGCGCCAACGAATCAGCATGAGTCTTCACATGGCCCATCAGGGCAGGAACACCAAAGTTCAAGTGGAGAACAAACACTTTCAGGGCAGCAGAGTTCTGGACACTCAACAAGCCAGCAAGGGTCTTCTTCACAAAGTTCGACTGGACAACATAGTTCATTCCATGGTTCTTCTGGACACCAAACATCTTCAGAACAACACGGTTCTACCGGACAACACAGTTCCTCTGGACATCAAACTTCTACTGAACAACATGGAACTTCAAATGGTCAAGGATCTTCTGAAAATCAGAACTCATCTGAACATGAAAGTTCTGGACAGCAAACAACCTCTGAGCATCAAGCTTCCTCCGGGACACAGAGTTCTACTGGTCAGCAAGCTTCAAATGGACAGCAAAGTTCCACTGGGCAACAAAATTCAACCGGACAACAAAGTAACACTGGTCAGCATGACTCCTCAGGACACGAGAATTCAACTAGTCAGCAAAGTTCCACCGGGCAGCAAGCATCCAGTGGACAGCAAAGCTCCGCAGGTTCCAGTGGGCATCAAGGTTCTAGTGGACAACAAGGTTCCAGTGAACAGCAAGGTTCCAGTGAACAGCAAGGTTCTAGTGGACAGCAAGGTTCTAGTGGACAACAAGGTTCCAGTGGACAGCAAGGCTCCGCAGGTTCAAGTGGGCAGCAGAATGCAAGTGGACATCACAGTTCCACAGAAAACCAAAGCTCCAATGGACAGCAAAGTTCCTCTGGGGAGAATGTTTCCTCGGGACATCACGGAATCGGCGATGGTGTTTTGCTTGAAGGAGGTGGTTCCATTGCTGGTGGAATTGGTGAAGGTGGTGGAGCAATCATGGGAGAAGTAGAAGGTCATGGTGGGGTAGTCTTTGAGGGCGGGGGAGGTGTTGTTCTAGAAGGAGGTGCTTCCGCCGGAATAGGTATGTCGGGAGGGAACGGAACTGGCCCGGGAAGTGTCGTGAGCGAAGAGTCTAGTGAAATCGAAATAATATTAACCGATGCGGAGCTTGAAATGCAAATTGTGGAAATGGAAAAGTTTATAACAGTTCAGATGGAAATGCCAGACTCTTGGAATAGCACAGACCAAAGTACGAAAGCAAATGCTTCTTCATACGGAGTTCCTGATTTAGGCGTATTTCGCCAGATCTTAACAGGGTTTGGGGAAAATGTGAAAAGGGATTCTGTTTGTGCAGCTTGTCAGGTTTACACAGGTGTCCTTATGCATCAGGTAAACACAGTCAATTATAATTATGATATACATATATGTTCGTGGAAGATATGCAAATCATCTAGGTTTTGTCAATCAGATAAACAGGAGAAATGAAAGCAGAGAAAATTTGGAAACCTTTGCTTTGTTCACGTGTCGCTTTTTCCGCTTGGCCCATCCGGACGTTTGTCAAGGAGTGATTCAACGTCTGAGCCCAACCTTCTACTGGATAGTGAAGCAACGTAAAGGAGAGCTCAGTCCCCAAGAGTTTTGCGGGGTGACCTTGCAATCTTTAGGATGTCGCATTTCCCGAAAGAAACAGCAAAACTCAGAGTTTAACTGGGAAGTAGATCCTCAGCAATATGTACCCTACCCACCTCAGAGTGTTCCAGTTGATGAGCCTGACCCTACAGACAATTGGCAAACCTTTACACCACTGACCACGCGTAGAGTGGATAATCAACCCATCAAAATCCTGCATCTTGCAGATATTCACGTCGATCCGGACTACCAAGTGGGAACAGATGCAGATTGTGAAAATGAAGTACTCTGCTGTCAAGAACGGTTTGGCTGGCCGAACTCCACCGAAACTGGAGCT
>JAHZNI010002951.1:0-10821 GCA_027744415.1 Seira ritae
CCGCACAAAATGGCAGAAGACGCATACAAGCCTTTGCCAAACTGATAATCTCTCTGAAACATCAATAAAAAGGGTAACAAGGAAGTTTGCTTTAGAGCGAGAAAAAAAAGTGAACATGAAAAGTCATTTTAAGTTTTTCGCACTTTTGTAAGTGACGCATATTGGAAATGGGAGTGCAAAACATGCTATTATTTTTTACGCGCATTTTGCTTAGCAATTGAAATATTTGGTTGGTTGGGCAAGTGTAAAATAGTAATAATAACTAATGGGAAACTTGAATTTATCCTTAAGAAGTCAAAGGGAAGAGTGCATATTTCTCCGTCAGGAATTTTAAAAGAAATTGCTTGGATTCCTCCAGTTCACTTACACATGTTCACGCATTTTTCTATATCACTTTATTTTCATATTTATTGCGGTGAGTTATTATGACACTTTTGCGTAAGCCTACAGGCCAGTAGCGCATTCAAACATAAGGGCAAGGCAGAGTATCTAAACCCAAACCCTTTATGCCACCAGTGCATGAAGCGAGTCGACTTCGAAGATCCCATATTATAAATGAGTTATGATACGACTACTGGAGAGAAGTAGCATAAAAATTTGCATATTTCTAAAGAAATTTTTTTGGCTTTCATCTATTTGTTAAATTCATGAGGGTATGTTTAGATTTTTCAAAGAAAACCAAGACTATTTTTCCATAAAGCCAAGAACAAACTACAAACATGAGATCAAAACAGTTTCCATTCCATTCGTAATGAATTAAATGATTTCTAACCACCTCCGCCCAAAATTTCAAGGCAGGCACGCCATAAGATAAGATTTAACTGCCATTTTTTGCAGTTAAGAATTAGTCTTTCGAAAATTATGCATTATTCAGCTTCAGCTTTAAAAATACCGAAAGTTTGAGGAGGCACGAGGAAAATCAATATTTCTTTTATCGATGACATTCCCGATCCGAATGTACGCAAAAGGAGAATGCGAATATCTCATGTGACAAAAAGTAAAGAGATAAACAGAGTCTGTACAAGAGCACAGAAGATGAGAGATAGCGAGCGAATGACATTGATCTTGATTTCAACTCTTTTCCGGGTCATTACTATCTTGACGAGAGACAAAGGCTGAAAACAATTCCGAGCTCTCAGGTTGGTTTTGGTTAATTCATGTTCTTCACATTTCACGCAGTTTTACTTAGGTTGTATAGTTACAGTATGCAATATGCATCATCCCTCCTTATACTAAACCGAGAAAATGGGGAGTGAATGAATATGCTTATAGCATGTACCTCAACTATACGTAGAACTATGAAGAAAGTGTTCTGGGTACATGATATAGACTATTAACCTTATGGTTCGATTTGTGAAATGGGCACAAAAGGAGACCGTTGACAGAAGTACTGTTAAATAAGCATGAAAAATAAAATTGTACCTACCCTTTATAAGGCATTTCTTTATCCTTCTTTCTTTGCCTTCAGTCGTTGGCCGTTACCCAGTTTTTACAGATAAGAATCAACTTTATTATCATTTTTATCATACGATAGCCATATAGATTGGTGCATTAGGTACTGTCCAAAAAAATTTGGGTGATCAGGTCAGGTGGTCCTCTCATAAAATTAATCTTATCTGAGCATTTTCTAACACTTTCTATAAAGGATTTCATTTTTAACGAAAAAAGGACAATAACTCGTCCGACCGTCTCGTACTCGTGCAATGCTATTCAATAATAGGAAAGACGAACAAGGGTGATAGGCAATAATTGTATGCATTTTCTCTTGCAGATAGAATGTACCCAAAACCAAAGTCTGGTGGATATGTGTAACTCTTGTCGCGACGGAACGTCCTCTTGTCCGATTGTAACTGGTATCTTCACCCTCCAACAGGTACCTACTACCTAAAACCCAAGCCAAAAAGTTAGCTTCCAGTCCCTAAAAATTCAGGACCGTAAAAAGATTGAAAGTTCAGAAATGAATTCTTATAGTTCAGCTTGCCGGGTCGCAAGCACAATCAATTCTTTCTTTGGTTCATCTCAAACTATTTTAAAACATACATTCACATTTAAAACGTTTCTAGCTGGACGTTGGTTACAACTTAGTAGCTCACATTCCCCGAGGAGCATGCTCCCTTAATGTTACCGAAATTAGGAAGTCTCCTAATCATCTCGGTAAATGTTAATTAGAAGATGAATGCAATCATATTATTTACAGTCAATTTTAGATGACGATGTAATTTAATTTTTTAGCTTTAAGAGACAAAAACTCCACATTCATTTTGAATGGAAATTGGAGACTATCGCCCACTGGCACTTATTCCGGAGCAGGAGCGCATTTCCATTACCGAAGACAAGATCTCACCAATTTAGAATCAATTATCTCCCCTGGACCTCTCAATGAGCCGGTCGACCTTCTGGTTTTGCACCAGCAGCAAAATCCGGGCATAAAGTACGAGTACAAGTTGCCCCCACTTATTTCAAAATCTGGTAAAGGTGCTGTTCCGCTACTTCCTGCGCTGCCTCCCAGACTTACCAAGCCACAAGTGGCTACGGATCTTCAGATTCAGACAAGTTTGCAGTCAAGGTCGAATGGCATGTTGCAACAAGATTCTTTTTCTTCTGCGAGCAGCAGCAAGCTTAANTTCAGACAAGTTTGCAGTCAAGGTCGAATGGCATGTTGCAACAAGATTCTTTTTCTTCTGCGAGCAGCAGCAAGCTTAACAATAAAAATAAAATCCATCGACACTTGCACCTTGCAAAGCCGGTTTCAATCTCCAAACCGCATAAAAACATTTATTATTGGAAGATCATTGGCTACACAAACTGCTCGGAGCCATGTGGTGGAGGTGAACAAAATGCACGTGATTTATGACCGCAATTAAAATATTAATAAAAAATTGACATTAAATTTTTGTTTTGTTCAAGGAATTCAAAGGTCAATAATCCACTGTGCTCGAAGCACAGAACAAAGGGGAACTGTGCTTGTTCCGGAGAGATACTGCTCTGCAGAAGGAAAGCCACTAGAGCAAAGAGTTCGGTGCAATGTGAAACCTTGCCCTGCAGAGTAAGAATTTTTATGCTAATTTTTCTTCGTAGAAATAAAAGATGTCAAAGCGTGAAAATGAAAATCGATACTTGTTTATTTTTCTTACGGGAAGTGGGAATAAAAAGAAATTATTAAAAATTGAAACGCATTGAAATGCGTAAAACAGGATTTTGCTTATTTCTTGCTTTTATGATTTCAAGATGGACTGTGGAGGACTGGTCAGAATGCACAGGAGAATGCGATGAAGGTTTGATGACAAGACAGGTTCATTGCCAACAGCGTGTTACTCCAACTTTAAAAATGCGTGTAAGCGAGGGAGCATGTCTTGACAAGAAACCAGAAGAAAAGCGGAAGTGCGAGTTGGAGAAGAAATGCAATCGATGGTTGACGTCGGACTGGGGTCCATGCTCAGAGGCTTGTGGGAATGGAGTTAGACGACGAGAAATAAAATGCACTGTTGAGGATGCACCATGTGATGATTCGATGAAACCAATAGAAGTTAAGCCTTGCAACATGGGCCCTTGTTTAAGCTTAGATGAAGAAGAAGAAGGGCTTTGGATGGTCTCAGAGTGGGAATCAAAGTGCTCGACGACATGCGGGAAAGGTCTAGAGACAAGACATGTGACCTGTTCCGGGAGGGCTGGAAAGATTGGAGGATATTATGGATACGAGTATGAATTCGAAAAGGGCAGAAACGAAGCTGAGATGAAAGCAGTGTTGATTCGTGACACGAAAGCTGTAGCACCGGAAGTTGTGGTATCGAAAGCCATTACAGAGTTCGATGATGGACAGATATGCAATTATGAACAGAAACCTCCAGAAGAAAGGGAATGCTTTAGTGAGGAAGGTTGTGGAAGTCCACAATGGTATACAGGCGTCTGGGGCGAAGTAAGACATGGCATAAGCCACTGGATTGTTTGGAAGTTTAATAAAAATACCAATGCTTTTGTATTTGCTAGTGCTCATCGACATGTGGAACTGGTTTCAGAACAAGACAAGTCCTTTGTGTTCAATTCATAAATGGAAAATATAAGATTCTTCCAGACAAAACTTGTAAAGCAAGTAAACCTCGCAATAAAGATCTATGCCAAACTGGAGAAGAATGTCCACCGAGATGGTTCACAACCGAATGGAGCTCTTGTACTGCTCTTTGTGGGGGTGGAGTTCAGCAAAGAATGGTCGTTTGTAGAAGAGTAAGAGGAAACGAGGCTAGTGATTCATGCGATGATAAAGATAAGCCCGTGGGGGAAAGACCATGCAACGACATCCCGTGTGAGAATAAGGACTTTATCATCGCTTTATCGACAGATCAACATAAACAAAATTCAAGTCATGTTACTTTGCCCCAACTTCCTCCAACAGACTTAAATGGGTCAGGAGAAAATGGTACACTTAAAGATGTTCAAAATTATAGTTTAGACATTAGTAAGGTAAAACAATGAATCAATTTGTGATTAGGTATTAATTTGTTTGCAGGTGTCGACCCACTTTGTGTTGATGAATACAGAAACTGTGCTCTAGTACTACAGGCACGGTTATGCCGGTACAAATATTATCGAACTGTTTGTTGCGATTCATGTTCACAGAGAGTTTAGTTTGGATCAGAAATATTCGTCAGTTTTGTTCCTTATTTTGCCTACACCGATGATGCTATAAATAAAAAATGATTAAATAATTATGAGGTCACTAGTCTCTGGCGAACCATGCATCACATACATATATAATGTACCTAAAATATATACATAAACTTCACATGGCACACCAGCATTATTAAGATCTATGAGCAATGAACTCAGCTTCCGAAAACCCTTTGCCTTCAAATTTTAAATGCATAAAGGCATGAAGTACTCTAAAATAATAAATTCTTTTATGTATATATATGCACTCTAAATGACAATTTAGGTCCCTACCCGTGAAAAACTCACGCATTCTTTTGTACCCAACATAGTCTGATACTTACTAGGCGGTAAAAACATTTTAATTTTAGACTTATGCAGACTCTTCGTTTTAAGAGTAATAAAAAGCATCTAGTATATAAAGAGCTTCAAAACTCATATCAACCATCAATCACGTTTAAGCCTTTGGTCGACTTTCGTATTCTTTTTTTAAATCTAAAATTCGAAATTTCCAAGTACTGATTCAACATATCAAAATGAATTTTTTTTACTTTGCCATTTTTCTTTCATTATCACTAACGACGTTGGCCAGTGCCATGTTTTCAAGAAACAAGATGTCGACATCTCAAATCATGGAATTGATTGCCAAGTATGGCAATGAAACACTTAACAGTTCCAATTCTACTAGTTTGGAGGTACGTTATACATACTAGGTTGGACAAGCTATTGTCATTCGGCGTCAGCTATTGTACCTTTACAATCCATATACGTTAATACATGCTACATATAGCATTTGAATGACTATAGCTAATCCAACCTGGTATACTATTACTATACAACTATTTTTGAGATGAGAGCGAATGAATACCGAAATCTTGATTTCTATGTCAAATAAACATTACTTAAGTTATAAATGTTATGTTTCAATTCTGACTTTTTTTAGACAAGACGTCGCTCACATTGCGACGACAATCTAATTTGTGAAGCTGCGAAATGCCTGGTAAGGGAAATAGATGAAGAAGCTGAGGAGATTTGTTGCATTATAGATGACTTGGGACTGATTGGCGTCATCGCCTGCCCACTGTGTGACTTAATAGATGGTTTAATACATCTTGCGGGATGTCTTTCTTGTGAATGTCCAATATTAAAATAAATTTTGCCAATCAGCAAATTGTTGTACACAATTACTCTTATTTAATTGAATAAATAAATTCATCGTGTTTCTATTACATCTCTGACAAGACTAGTACTAATACACAAATAGTACATAATATTTATTCACTATTCTGCATTAATGTTTACGATGATCATGATCACTTAGAATCAGACATTTCTTGAAATAAGACTGTTTTACAAGATTTCCATTTCATTGAATAAAATGCAACCAGAACTATTACGATTTAAAGCCCTCAACTTCATTTTCATTAGCAGGAAAATCGCTTTCCGAGTTGTCTATATCATGCCCCGGCAGAACACTATCCTCATCTGGGACTGGTACTCTGCAATTACAAAGTTAAAATTAATTCGATCCATCAGAATATTGAATTAATTGTATTCCATTTTTCCCTACGCATTGACTTGTTGCTCGGCATGTTTTTCAATTTGAGACTGAGATCGGAAATATTCCTTTCTTGCTTCTTCCAACAAAACATTATGAATAGCTCCAGGATGAGGCTTTGCTAATGGACCTGGTAACGCTGGATAAGGATTTCCCCTCAGTTCTAACACTGCGGTTCCCGTAAACGCACGAAACACAGCACGCTCCTCCAAAACATCACTGAGTTGTGATGGAGCTTTCAGCATTCTCGTAAATGGAAGTCCACTGGGCCAACTCTTATAACGGGGGGCTAACACTTTGAACAGTTTAGGAATTAAAGCTTCATCTGTGATCCAAAACTTTGCCAGATCCATAGTAGGCTTGTGTAAATCTCCGTATCTAATTGCTTCAGATATTAATCGCTCCGTATAGCCTCTTGCTTCATCTCCCCTGTGGTACAGAACCTCAATCCGTTCATGCTTTATTAGAGCGTTCACAGCCTTCCTCATTATCTTGATACGACCTTCAGGACCATTCGGATTAGCAAACTGGCGTTGTGTTGGGAGAACTCGAACATTCAAACGAGACACTAGATGTGTCAGTGACGGCTTCATTACTTTCATTCTTGTGGTAGCCATTTTTTCCCACTCTCTCTCTCTCGATGCCCTTGATTTTATCAGTGGATTGACTCAATTGAAGCTTAATGAATTCACGAGCTTCCTCTTCAAATTGTTGATGTCTCCTCCTCCTAAAAGCATTAATTAACGTCAAAATCACAAAACCGTTCTACAAGAGACATAAATGATTCAACATTTAAAAGTTGGTTTTCACAACTTTAAACTTACTCTGCGTATGGCCGGTAAAAGAACCAGAAATATAAGCCCGTGGTTATTCCCAAGGTTAAGAAACCAACTTTTCTTCCGGTAAACGTTAGCTTCGGTTTTGTTTTCGTCTCACTCATCACACTGCGAGTGTATCATCAATAATAATTCAGAGAATGCTGTCTTTTATCAGAGACTTTCACTTCCCTTTGACGCTGGTGGAGAAGTAGCCTGCAAGAAAATAATGGAGTTTTTGCCTTTTAGTTTTTATTGTTGTCGACTTTTTATAACTCGCATTCATTCGCCAGAATAAAAAATAGAAGACAATAACGATTTATCTTGAATTTTGATGATGACAGCGAAAAAGAAAGCTGTTTATGATATCAAATGAATAAATTGATATTTAACATTTAATTATATTGCATTTGGAAAGGTCCAACGGAATTATATTATATTACTTCCTGCTCTTTTATAGTTGCCTTTTGAATGGCTTCGGCAGCCTTTTTCTTTTGACTTTCTTCAAAGTAGGGTTTCCACGTGTAAACACCGCTAAATATTCCGAGTACAGTCACGAACAGAAGTTGACCTTTGGTTAGACGACCAGGAGTTCGGAACAGCATAACTATCTTGACCAAGCAATCATTTTCTAACAATTAATCAAATACGCAGAACTTTATTATTTCATGATTTAAAAAGACACGTTCATTCCTCTGCTCTGCATTTATTGTTGTTTTTGTCTGGAGAAATCAGCCGATGATATGCAAGCCATTATTGCATTGAGTGAGTTATGCTAAAAGAACGAGCGTGTGTTGATGGGGTGAGTTGATTTGCTAGTAAAAAAAAGGCGCACATGCACTTCTTGCCTCCTTTGTGTTGTCTGAAAAGCCAAAAATGAATGAAAGCAGACACCAACAACTTCGATTTGATATTTTTTTTCTTTTTTCCAGTCATGAAGTGTTTTGTGATAATAGTGTGACTACAAAATCTCCAATAATATATATTTTGACACGTAATATTTTTAATTGGGTTAAACCCTCTTTTGAAAGTTAATCATGTCATCAGACGAAGAAGGATCGATTCGAGCTGGAAACGCTGCCCGTCGACAGAGACTATTTAGTGATGATGAAGACGATGACCGAAGCGTCGCAAGTGGCCATAGTCGTGGAGCGTCATCCCGTCACGACGTTGGTAGTGGTGGGCGAAGCGATCAGAGATTTAATGATGGTGATCGCAGTGGCCGTGATAAAGATACTGATGAAGAGGAGGCGGAAGAAGAGGAGCAGCGTCGGAAGGCAGGTTAGTTACTGAATGAAAAAATCGATATAGTAATTAGTAATTACACTTGCATTGAGTGCATGTCAGGTAGCTAGAAAACTGAATATGTTTTCTTTTGTCTTTTAACCATTTTCAGAAGAACGCCAAAAGAAGGAAGAAGCTAAGAAGAAGAAGCCAAAGGGTCCCGTCAAACGACAAATGATCAGCGAAGATATGTAAGCTTTTAATTGCTTTATTGGAAAATATTTTTTGTATTTTCAATTGATTTCGTTTTTGTAGGTTGACGGGCAAAAATGGGATCTCAAAACTCCCTGAAATATTTGAAGACTTCAAATTCGGAGGCAAAGGTCGTGAAAAGGAAGATTTAAATTTAATTTTAGCCAAACTCGAACACTGGATACATCTACTTCATCCCAAACAACCTTTCGATCAATGTCTTCAACGAATCGAATTCCTTGGATTGAAGAGAAAAGTGGTGAAAGTCCACCTGAAGAAGTTAAGAATGGGAATGCTTAGTAATTTTGAAGCTGACGACAATGCTCTGATAGAGGATGACTTAAACGATCAAGATATCAATCTGGATGAAGCTTTGGAGGCGGCATCTATGGTGGGAGGAACTAAATCACAGTCATTAGCATCTCAGCCGGGACTCGCATCAAGCAACGGGAACAATGCTAATGACGACGATGAGTTTCCCGATGACGACGAACTTGCGGAGTTAATAAACCAAGAAGCAAGTGGAAACGATAAAAGACAGGAAGTTTCCGCAAGTGCTACTCAAACTCAAGTCAGGATTCCGCAAAGCTTTGAGGAGGATCTCGATGACATGGATATAGACTTTGACGAGCCATTTGATGGTGACATTGGGGACGAATATTGCCAAAAACAAATGCAACTCGCTGAATTAGCGGAGAAACGAGCTCAAACAGAATCAACATCAGTGACCATGTCGACATCTGCGGTCGCAGACGCCACAACAATATTGATACCGACATGTGATGTACAAGCAGCGCAGTTGATGAATGAAACCAACGAAAACGTGAATGATGAAGATAAAACTGAAAACGACGAAGGACCTGAAAATGGCCCAGAAGAGTCGATTGGGCAAAATTCAGATGGAAACTCGGTGAGTTTGGAATTGTCAGTAATTGGGGCCACTGAAAATGAAAATATCCCTACGACAACAAAGGATAAAGATGGTCCGCCAGCGCCGGCTGATTCTGAAACTGACAAGGAAAATGAGAAAATCGTTTCAAATTCAGAGGATGCGGATGATAATGAAGATGGTATAGATATGGACGATTTAGCGGATGACTGATTGAATACGAACGGTAAACTCATCCCAATCCCATCCGACATGTTATTACGGTGATTAAAGTGTGTTTTGGCTTTTTATGTATGAGATAAACTCAGTTTCCTCCGGATTGTTTGTAAGTTTGTGAAAACGATAAAAAATATACACGTGTTGCATTTATTATGACTAACTGATTCATTCGATATTGGATAATAAATAAATTCTTATGCTATCATTATGCAATAGTTTCATAGATCTATTGATTCAATTCAATTACAAAATATTGATTCTATCTATTATGGTTATTCTTGCACAGAATAATCGATAAAATTAAAATTCATCAAAAGAGATCATACAGCATTTAATTTATTATTATTAGCAACCGTGACATTTAACCTTACCTAAAGGAGTCTTTCCTCTGACAACTGACTTTGACTTTGCTTTTGCAACATCATCTTTTAAATTTGGAGATGGAGAAGGACTGTCTTTGAGCAATGCTCCCGAACAAGAAAACTGTCTGATGCTCTTACAAGTTATACCTCTGACTCTTATCGATGTGAGGCTCGCAACAGTGCGGAAATTAGACATTATAGTTGTGACAAGTTTATTGGATAACATATAGCAATTTGTAATTCCTGAAAAATTTAACAGATTGAACGATATTTTAAAAATTTAATAATAGCGTAAATTAACACTTTCAGTCGCTCGCTTCTCCTTGCGTGTGGTAGCAAAGTAGTAATGCTGAAAGTTAGTAAAGAAAGTCAAAGTTTTTTGATCAACAACAACAATAGACAAACGGATGAAGTACTTTTCTGAAGAAGTACATGTGTGAGAGAACGAGTTTTGTTTTTGAGAAACGAGCAAATGTAGCAAACTAAAAACAAAGGACGCGAATCAGCTGTGGGCTACAAGAGCATGCATTTTAGATGTGGCTTGGCTTTCTTCATGAAAATCTTTCAAGAAGAGTTTGATTTTGCATTTGATTGTGCCATTTTGTGCTTTCATTAGTTGCTTGGGGACTTGATGGGGAGTAAGTAATGACTAGAGATAGAGATAACACAAACAAAATCATTGTCTCCGTTGTCGTTATTTCCTTAGCGTTTAAATGATTGAGGCAAGGTTTTCAAAGTAAATCGAACACCAGAGTTCTCCTTAAGACTGAGATAAGCGGTAATCAAGTGACTATAGGAATCATTTGAGGAGGAATTTCAAATCTGCTTAAATGTATTCAAAAATTTCAATTCTTATTC
>JAHZNI010002952.1:0-16803 GCA_027744415.1 Seira ritae
GAAAGATAACATGACCCGAATTTGCCATTTAACTGGATAATAATATTCTTCGCAATATATGGCCAATAATCATTTTACATGACATTCATTAATTTCAGTTCTCTGATTGGTGCTTGGTATGGCGGCATTTTCAAAATATTTAAGTATTAGTGAAATGCCCAACCTTAATTCCTTTCCAATAGTATCCATAAAGAAAACCAACATGAAGAATAAGATCATGACGAACGCAATTGTTGCCGTTACTGCAAAAACGACTGAACCGCAGATAGTAGGCAAGAAACAGAGAACCAATCTAAACAATTCAGGCTCGGAGTCCGGAATAGCACTCGTGAAGAAGACCTTGTTCCGGGGATTATCATAAAAATAACCCATGTAGCAAAACGGAAAAGTCATAGCAGAGAGTACGCTCACTCTGCTAATTCTCTCCATGGTTCGAGTGATCCTGGACGGGACTCCTTTTACGCCAACGTAATTCTCTGAATAATAAATAAGCAGTTTCGTTATGACGACGTAAAGGGCTTGAAGGCAAACTTTTGAAAATATGTTTGATACCTTTGAAATCACGACAAAATTCAAAAAATGCGTTTTGAAAAAGCACGAACTCATCCTTCTGATAGGACACACGACCCACCAAAATGGAGATTAGGATGCACATCATCATTGTTCCAAAGGCAAGTGGAAGGGAACTTAAGTGCGGATTGGGCTTCATCAGCTCAACAAGGATATTAAGAAAAAGAAATGCGATGTAAAACACCATGCTAAAAATATTAAACAAATGCCAATTCCAACTCGATTTCGTGTAATAAATCTTCTCGGTTTTGGGGCACCATAAGAATGGACTGATTCCGCCTAAGCCTGAGACTGTGACAAGAAATCTGAAATGTTTTAAAACTGCCTTGGTAATCATCTTTAAATTTCTAGTTTGGGAATTCTCTTCTTTTGTAAATCTAAGCTGTAGTGAGGTATCTAAAGAACTGCGAGTCCTTCAGCCAAAAAATAGTTCTTTTAGCTGAACAAGAACTTATTTTCTGTCGCAGTTTATTGATTCAAAAATTTTCGTAATATTACTTAGCATAATGCTGTCATACAACTTAATGCTTTTTTGGATATTATAAAAATAAATTAAACTTTACTATAAATTAAATCGATCATATCGCGGAACGTACATCGACTTCATTTCATTACCTCCCCACGACCCATGGCTCCAGGGTAAGAACATAATTTTGTTCATCAACGTCTTCCTACTCTGTCCGTACTTCAGTCTCGGCATGTCTCCCCGCAAAAATAAAATGGCATTTTTTGACACATTTTCCATAACATTTCATGTCGCTTCAATGTACTTTACTCTAGCTTTAATTTATGGCTTGCATACTGTCGTTTGGCCACAGAAAATATCATCACTATATCTTCAGCTATTAATGGAAGACTTTTTGAAAATCCATATTGTTCAATGAAATGAAATAATGAAAATTAGAAGGCAAAACATAATTTGTACGTTTGTGCATCCATTTGTGTGCATATATTTCGATCCGCATGTGCAAAATTTTGTTTCCGTGAAGTGTTAACAGTAGGTTGTTTTGTCTTCAAATAAAGAATTTTGACATTAGCTTCGACATCTTAAAAGCCAAGAAATCTCAATTTATTTCCTTTTTGCCTTCTGTCTTTAACCTCATTGAATTATATGAATAATATATTACCAGCTCTATTTAGCATAAAAATCGTTTAATTCCGAAGTCTTTATCGCTCATTTCATCTTCAACCTTAGTTTTACCTCAAAATTGCATTAAGCATCATGCCAAAGTTATATAGGTAGACACTATCCAAAGTTATATTAAGATTAACAGAGAATATTAAGCAATCAAATCAAGGATGATTAACTTGTTTATGTTTTTAAAAAGATGGGTTAAATGCAAATATTGTTATTTTGTTTAAAATTTAAATCCATCCCATCGGAGGTTCGCATCATTTCGCCCCATTAGGTAAGCTAACAGTCCACATATGTGATTAAAAATTGTTTTGATGTAAAAAAATGTTTTTAAAGTTCATGTCAAGAAATTGGTATCTTGGTCCAAAAGGTCGTATGTTCGCATGCCCCCAACCAATTTAATTCAATGATATCGTAGAAAAAACTTTGTAAACTATTGGAAGAATTAGGTTTTGTAAAAAAAGTAATCGATTAAGAATTTTTTGCAATAATTATAAATTCATGTAAGAAAAATACATTTTTGAACTATTCATGGATGAATGATGAATTGCGATTTTATTTACCACTTCCACCAAATCAATTACTTCGTGATTAAAGTAAATGCACCGGTTGTTTTTTCCGGCAAGCACATTTTGAACAAATTGGTTAGCAATTATTTTATCAATAAAAACTGGATAAATAAAAAATTGTTAAATTGGTTTATTGGATAATATGGAATGACTTAAAGTAATACAGTTATTTATTTTTTCGAAATGAACAGCAATCCCTTCATGGCCGTCCACATAATAAAATTGACAAAGCGGAGCACCCTCAACAAAGTCAACTTGTAATAACCGGAAAAATCTAAATGAAGGGGTTTCAAGCAATTGGCGACTTTATTACAGTAGCGCTTATTGCAATGCCTTGGCCATATAGCTTTCCGCCACTGCCTCGTCCACAATTTAGTCCTGTTCGTGAACATCCCTCCAGTCTGAAGGACCGTTAGCCACACGCCGAAGCCTATGAAGGCAACTATGAAAACTATGAACGCGGTTTTGTAGCCCACTTCAAGGCCAAAATGGAGGAGGCAAATGAGGGAAATGACGATTGCATAGGAGCCCGACAAGTGGAGAAAGTAGAGAAGATGACTTCCAGTTATGTTGGCTTGCTGATTTAAGATGTAATGAGCCCTGTAGATTTTGAGAGCTTCAGAGGGACTACGGAGCTTGTTGTTTGTTTTAAACTTGATAAAGGCATTGATTCCCGGCCTAAAATATGGAAAATATATAACAAAATATTTAGTTTATTGAATAATTAAATAAGTTAAGTGAATAATTGAAGTAAAATTTGGTGCAGCAACTTTGTCAGAATCAAATTTCGAAGTTATATCAAATTGCTAAGATATAATAATGTTTTGCACAGGCTCAGAATGCCCCGAAAATGATCCAAAACTGTACTTTCTAATTACTGGAAAATTGGTTTTCGAGTTTTAACTTTAAACCGATTGTTTATCCCTTGAAAAGGGTTTTCAAATTCAATTAGACCAAGTTTGTATTTGTTTGACAATATTCCTGTCGCTTCAGCCACAAAAACTGTTATCCTGTAAAGTACTTAAAAAATTGAATATAAAAAAATTTTTTCTAATAAACATGTTCAAATTATGCAAGTGCCAATGTTGAATAACGGTTTTTCGCAAGCAGACAGACAGAGAATGCTGTTACACGAGCAATAAGAATAAATTCAAATTTTCAAAATAAAAAAATATCGATTGAGTTACATTATGTGGAAGTACTATATAATTATTTTTACCTGCATTCCTTCAAAGCCTTTATACAAATAGTAATGGGAATCAAATGAGCAAAAACATGAAACACAGCACAGCAATAATTTCCTACGATGAACAGCACCATACAAACCGTCTGTCCTAGATAAAGAATTTCCAGCAAAAATGGAATATTTGTGTCTTGAAAGACCCAAGTAATGTACGTTTTGCTCATAGGAAACTCGAAGAAATGGATCAGTTGCAATATTGGGAGTAAAATATATGTGCAGCTAATCATCTTCAGCAGGATGTCACAGGGGAGCTGCCAAGGCTTAAATTTTTGGTGGACGTATCGATCTACAAAATATAATATAAAAAAGAAATTTAGAACCCCGGACATGAAGTAACCGTTTTAAGTCATAATATGAGTCAAATGCCAACCTGAGAAGTAAAAATATAAATTAATCCACTCATTTAAATAGCGCAAGTAACACGATGAAAGCAGCCAGGAATTAGCCAATAAAACTGTGATATTTCCGCAGACAATGAAGTATTGCGCCCTCATCACAATATCCCCGAATGTATTCGGCTCTTCAAAAATATCCTGAGTTGTCCAGTCGTGATAAATCGTCCACCCTAAATAAGTGAGGTAGGCAAAATTCGCACACAAGATCCTCTTCAATTTCGAATTCCCGTCAGGATTCAGAGTCATCAGCTCATCGTCAGAGGACCAAGAAAAGGGAACGGAGTAGGTGGTCTGGCCGAGCCATAGATTCATCGTGAAGTATTTCCACGTAATGGGGCAAAATGCTTTCGCCATTTTCTCTAAAAAATAATTTCTTTTTTAGAGAAAGAAATAGTTGGGAGCAAGATGATTTTTATAATACGAAGAGGCACAGTTTGTAGTCGAGAGTGAATAGATTTCCAACCTTTTGAAAAAAGTTATTGGATTTTCTTGAATATTTTTTCGAGGCTTCTGGGAGGTGCTCGCTTCCTGTCAAAAGAAAAATTTCATTATTGATTCCGTCCCGTTATGCGATTACAGGGTAAAGGAATATGATAAAAACAAATTGTAAACTCTGCCTTTTTTCACGAAATTATGGAGCTATTTAATGCCAGCAACATCCGCAAATTTTTTCACATGCATAGAAGTCGATCGTTGGAGTAATTTCGATTGAGGTTAGGAAGAAAAACAGTAATTTTGCATGGATTGATGGATTCCAAAATTGGAAAGGAGTTGGAGTTTCAAACAAGGAGTTTCAAAGAATATGGTTCTAAAAAAGACCACCGGGAGGTAATCGGAGAATGTTGAAGAGGTAGTCACAAAAGGTGTAATAGGCATTTGTAAAATTTAACTAGATGTTATGCATAAATATCAATTTTTCAATTATATGTTGTATCTATATCTGCCATTTTATTTTATCGTTAACTACATATATCCATCAAAATGTTGAGATTGAATTTTTTGATAGCAAATATTTCTTTTATCTATTGGACTTTTAAATTGATTTAGTAGCTTGAAAAGCCCTTTTACTTTATATGTAGTTCATTTTCCGTCTTCCCTACCTTCAGATATTTTTATTAGCTTTTCTTGATATTTTAATTGAAAAAGGGCTATCGTCGGAGAAGATATATAGATTTTTGGCAGTTTGGGCAATTCTTTATATTTAGTCCAAATAACGCTATTGGAACAAGATTATGATTTAGATAGTCTGTCAGAATCTGTTACATGACCGTTAGGAAGTTTTTGGAAGTAAAATGCATTTAAAAGACCAGATCATATCGTAAATAAAATAATTTTTCTGCTTTTTTTAATCAACTTGGAAGAAACGTTTTGAAGAAAATGGCTCATTAATTAAGTCCTATCTAAATCATGACTAAATTAATAAAAAACTGGAGCAATTGGACTTTAAATCTGACCGATAAACATCTTAACATTTTAATGCAATTTTTGGGACTGTTCAATAAAAATTATTTTTAAAAAAATTTGTAAGTATTTTGTGGAAAGGGATTTTAGACGCGGTGAAAGTATTTTAGAGTTTATGCTGTGATTTCGTTTACAGAAAAAGACAATTGTCTATTAATAATCAAATTTTAATAGTCAAATTTTCCTAAAGATGATTTCGAAAACTACTCTGCTCTGCTTTAAAATAAACATGATGCTTGGTTTCCTGTTCGGTTCCATTCCTTATCAACAACTATCTTCATCTCGTCGGTTTACAGCATCTTCATTTGGCTTCACGAGAATGAAGTCAATCATTTTCCTCTCTAAATTCATGCTCCTCTACTGGATCCTTGGAATAATCTGGGACTATCAAGATGCTCTAAGCAATCCAAACTTGGCTGCGAAAATTACAATTAGATTGATTTTTCTCTTTAGCGTTTTCTGTTTTTTCATTGAAGAACTGGCGATGTTAAGAAAGGATGAATACTTGCTCTATTTGAATTACTGGATCCAGCTAATAGACTACTTTAAAGGTGAGCATGAAAATTGAGGGAAATTTCAAATCCTAATTCAACTGATTTTTATTGCTTTGCAGAGACCTACGTCTTAAAACTATTCTGGAAATGGGAAGTTAACCAAGCAGATCGAATGCTTGTTCCAATTCTCATTTCAACTTTCTTGATGCCAGTATTTTTAGCTTTGCACTTTGTCCAGTTTTCCACGGATCGGCTGTATTTCTACTGGATGTTTGACGACATGGAGGTCTTCAATTTGTCGCAAATAATGTATTGGGTACATGTAGCGAGCTGCGTTCCAATAGCTTACGCGACCTTATCAACGTGCGTTTTCACCTTTCAGGTCATGCTCATTCCGTGTATCGTACTTGGGAAGCTCGTTGAAGAAATCATGTAATGTTTAATACTTCAATGTTCATGCAAAGCCTTTCTCACAATTGAAAAATTAGCTTATGATGGAGAATTTTTTTATTTACGCTGGTTTTGTGACTACCATTCAAGTTATGTATTGGCAGTCATTTTGCAAAAAATACAATTATTTGGGTCAAGATGACAATCTAAATTATTTTGTGACATACAGAATATGTTCAGCACACTTTTCATGTTTCTGTCATTACTTTTTTAATAAGACGAGCAAACAGTTTGCTTTTATGGTTTGATTGAAATCCAAAATTTCATTGAAAAGAGGCATTAACTTTAACCACTCAACCAAATTTGCATGAAAGTCGATATCTTCCTTAAGCCTGTTTTTTAAGTGAAAGGAAGGCTCGTACGAACATTGCTTAAACTTAAACTAAATTCTTTATCTATTTAAATTTAGATAAGAGAGAATTTATTTATTTTTTCATTTCAAGGCCATTGAAACTTTCCCATCTCCTTACGTACCGTACCCATACCAAACTTCGTCGACCGAAAAACATCGTCGCCTTCTACAAATGCCTCCAGCTTTGGAATAGACTTGCGAACGAATTACTAAGTCACCTAGCCATTCCCCTCCAATCAGGCGTCACATGCATTTCCATCGCGAGCAGTCTCACTTTGCTCCAGTTCGGACCTGAAATTAAATGGAATCTTGCCCTCCTTCTTTGTCTCACTCAATTTCTATCAGTTTTTGTTTGGTCAGTGGGTCTACATTTCATGAGCACTGTACCGAAGTGTACGGTGAAATGCATTGGATCTTGGAAGATATTCCGTTTCACGAATGCCATAGATAGGAAATACATAAGCAAAGCTTCAAAGGCCTGTAAGCCTTGGGGAGTGAAGGCATCGGGGTTTTATGTGATTACTCCCATTCGACTTCTCAAGTTTTACAATACCATTTTATGGGGCACAATGAAATCCAGTTTTTTCCTGCGAGGTGCAGTTTCCGATGGATAATTTAAGATGCGATGAATGATGCAACATTTTTGCTGAAAATGAATAAAGTGCCTTGTTTAAAATAAATAAAATAAGACTCTTGTTTTTGAAATGCCTTCAGATACCAGTAATTTAGGTATTTTTATTTGAAACAAAACTTTTAATTTTGAAGCCAGTAAATAAATGTTCATGTCCTCATATTGAATTCCTGTCACAGTGATCGCTATAATGCTCAACTTGACTCCTCACATGCGCTACTTAATATTTTCATCCTTATTTTCAAGAAAACTGCATGAATTAAACGTTTTCACATTTGCTTTCACTTGTATGTGATGCATCATATTGGAAAATAAATATTATGGTAAGAGGTCCACTAAGCATTCTTACGACTTAGGTCAACGAATTCCCCGTTTCCTAATTGGCACAATCTGAAAATTCCATGAATACTTAGTTTCGTTCTCTAAAGAAAGCATGTCATACATTACGTAGTCAAAAATTAAAAAAAAAGTTTTATCATAAATCCGTTGCATTGCTTTCCTGCGTTAAATTCATTTCATCTTCATTTGCACGTACTTAATTGATCGTGCTGAAGTCTTTTACGCTACAAAATTAATTGCGCTGAACACCTCCCATCTTCCAAATGTGCCACATAATTGCCAGATAATGTACCAAATGACGGATGTCGCTATCTTACCTTGTTTGCGACCTTGACCTCGAATGTTGTATTAAGGAAGCAATTTGCATCTAATCTCAGTGTACTGGTCATTAATAGGGGTAGGCCTACGAATGATCTGAAGCTAGTAGATGGTTTCGTTATTCCAGAAAGTTGTATCGTTTGGATTTGCATTTATTTCCTCCATAGAGACGAGAGCGTGTTCACAGATCCGGAGAAATTCGATCCGGACAGACTTCTAGATAGTACACGTGGAAGACATCCATTCGCCTACCCGCCGTTTTCAGCAGGGCCTAGGAGTTGTATTGGGCCTAGGAATTTTCTCCGTTTGTTAAAACATTGCATAAACAGAAACAGAAACACTCCTAATTGGGCCGAAGTTTGCAATGATGGAAGAGAAAGTTATGTTAGCGAAGTGAAGTGAAATGGTCTGCATTTGTTTTCAATTGAGAAACGTTGACAATGACTGTAGTTTGTAAATTATATTTTGTAATGAAAGGTCGCCGACTAATTAGCAGTAGTGCTTTAATCCAAATTTTGGAGTTCATATATAAACCAACCAACCAACTTAATTATAATTGTGTGTGGCTGTCAAAATAATAAAATGAGTATCCAAAACCAGGCGCTGCGGCGCAGGTGGGGACGAGGTGGGGAAATCCCTATCCTACAATGTATTAGAGGCCCTATCCTGTAATGTTAATGGGAAATTTCTGCCGGAGGATTTGTCCCCTCCATCCCCACCGGCGCCGCAGCCTATGTCCAAAACTGAAAAATAAATTGCAGGAAGCTAGCAAGGATTCTAGATGAATTTTAGGGTTTTTCATAAAGGGGCCATTGTGTTTAGGGCGGAGGCATTTAAGAATTGATTTCCAGTAGATTAGATTTAATTAGAATATAAAGTTATTTGTATTCTGTTCTCAAAACAATTCCAAAACTTGATGCTTGAAGGCATGCAGGCCACAAGCAGTTCAAATTACCGATGTTTTGTTTCTCTAGTTTCGCATAAAATTGATTTTCATCGCTACAACTGAACATGCATATTATACTATGTGATTTAAAATCAATAAAGCTTTTCAAGCTCACGAAATATATATGTAGTGTAGTAATTTAAGTATGAGGGAAAAAAATCATACTTATTTGAACTTCTTCATATAAAGCATGCCTTTCATAGTGCCCCACATAGCAAAATTGAGGAATTTCAGGACCCTAACCAAAGTCACTGTAAATATCCCCGAGAATGTGACCGAAGCGGGGCGAAATGAATTCAGTGTTTTACGGTAATACTTCGCATGTTTATTTCTGGCAACCCACGGACTTCTCTTCCACTTGTCAATCCAGCTCTTGGTACTCTTGTGCATGAATCCCGCCGAGTATAATGCAAGTGTCCACATAGTCGTTGCAAAAAGCGAGATGGCGACCAGAAGTAATTCAATTTTCCAATTGAGGCGATCTCTAAAGAAAAGTACGGCTACGTTGCAAGCCACAATGCAATAACTCGTCAAAGTTTGGACAATGATAAGGAACCAACTGATGCATTCATTCGCCATCAAAACGATCATCCACAGGGTTCGGTAGACCTTCATAATTGTCTGAGCTTCCCTGATAGTCTTCTTCGTTTTGAATTTTTTCCACACGCTGATATATACAGGCTTACATTCCCTTAGAACTTGGAAGAAAAGGGAGACTGGGATGAATTGCACAAAAATATTGAATAGGATAATGCTCATGTAGCCTAAGACGGAGAACAGAAGCCAGAAACTTTGGAGAAAGTAGGAGAAAGTTAAAATATGTGGGGAGCAGTCTTTTAGAAGAATTGTGATGTACAGCTTGCTCTGAGGAAATTCCCAGAAGTGGATTAGCTGAAGGAAAGGGAATACGGCATAGATAGGTATGCTTGTCCATCGGAGGATGTGCTCGCAGTCGTTTTGCCACAGAGGTCGTAATTCGTCTTGAAGATAAATTTCTAGGGGACAGCAATAGCCAGATACAAATCAATCGAACAACAGAGGAAGGCGGCACTCTACTGTGAGCACCAATCTAACTGTAACGTGACATGAGAATCAATAAGAATATTTGGCAAATTTGGTGATAGAGTTTAGACATGACTGATGATTGATTGAACGTAAACAAGAAAGTATATATATGCTGGTTATATATGCCCATGCAGGTTAACCAAAACAACCGATTACCATATGTAACTAGACATGATGCACCCAGAGCAATATTTTTTGAAAATTCACTGAAGCCATCTTTGAGGAAAGCAAACTTGATTTTACTCCAGCTCGTGCAACCAATTGAAATTAAAGATGAATATTCAGAACAGATAAGGCTGATTACTGGCTTAAAGCCGACATTTTGTGAGTCGAGAATATCTTAGGAAAAATTCTTCATTGTTTCCTTTTATAGATTGTGATCACTGCAGAGTTCGACTTTTATCCGTTTATCCATAAACTCTGGCTGGATGAAATGAATTTCGTCCTCTGGATATATCCAGCTAAATTATACATATATATCCATCCAGAGGAGGAAATTCTTCCCATGCATGGGTAAATGGAAAAAGATGATTTATTCCACGTTGGCCATTCCATTCAACGAAAGAGTAAGGGGATAGATAAAATTGTCATCGTGTGGAAGGGCGAACAATGATTATCAGCATGTTTATTATCCGCGTATTGTCCGTGTCAAAAACCTGTTTAATAACTTCAGCTCATGTGGTCACATGGGACTGAAAATAAATATTTTCACCTAGTCTCCATATCGCACATTTTTTTATTTTATATGCAGATGGACATAGACAGACGGACAGACATTTTGTCTAGTGTAGGAGTCAATTCTTACTATTAAAAAGGTTATATTTGTATAATGCATACTTACCTCCATACAAGTTAAAAGTATAGATCCACGAATTTACAAAGTTGAGAAGTATTCCTGGTCTTGACAGTAAGCAAAACATGAGGATTAGTATTATCAAAAGCAATACGACTACAATTGAGCGGAACATGATATCCCCAAGCATTTCTGGCTTCGTTTCAACTCCATTGAAATCTGAATAAATGCCCCAGATCAGGTAACTTTCGTATAGAATGACCCAGCACAGCAACAAGAAAAGTTTCAATTTGCCCTGGGAATCTGCTTCCATCTTGTCACTCAGCTTTGAAATGCGGAAAGGCAGGACAAAGACCAGCCGACCTACGTTTAAATTTAGGCGGAAATATTTCCATGTCAAGTTAGAAATCATTTTTAGAAAATCAAAAGCTTAGAAGAACCGACCCAAACCCCAAGTTAAGAATGGCTCAAGGATATTTTTGCCAACATTCTACTTTTCTTTTAGAAAATATTGGAATTTATCCTACAAGAAATGACAAACAAATCACTAAAAATATAATGAAAGAAAATGAGCTATCATTTTGTCATTTTGAAAACGAAAAAAAAATTACAGTTTAAATTATTGAAATGTCCATTTTAGCACTAAATAAGCAAAATCCTGTGGTTTTGAAGTTGGCCACATATTTTATCAAATAATTTAGAAACCATTCATTAAGTACACAACGCTAAAAGACACTTTTTCGAGACCCCGCTCCCCCTTGTAACGCTATTTGTCATTTACCAATGCATGGAGAATAACGCTTTGTCTGGACTTATCCAAGGCTATAAATTGAATTTTTTTTAATGTCGACTACTAATATGAAGAACCATAACAAATAATGAAAACACCGGCAGCCTTGGCCTTGGCCAATGAATGAATTAATTGAATTTCAATTTATAGCCTTGGACTTACCCCCTTACCCTATCGTTACATTCTTCATGAATGATCCCTTAGGTGGCCTCATAGCTCAGATTCCTAACAATTTTGCTGCATTTCACATCGAAAATAACAAACACTCGTTTAGATCAAGTTAAATGACAAGTTTAAAAATGACAGATTCAGCATTAGCTTGACTCCCGTCGCAAGCAATTTTGGAAAATTGATGCATTGGAATTAAGTTGTTTTGCCAGAAAACGAATAAAAGGATTCCATATTCCATAGTTCCCCATAATTTTTGTTTTATTTCAAATGATGAATCCATTGACGAAACATGACGGGGATAGAAATACATTGTAAAGTGGAGAAATGTCTTGGGTACCTACCTAATATTGAAGAAGGTCAAATTCTGGCTTGGATAAGAGCCATTGAAAAGACAAACAACTAAAAGTATAAAATTCACGTTTAAAATGTATTGGTGAAGAAAAAAGATTGCATAATGCATTTTCTTCATTTCTTCCACTGCTAAATATTAAAAGGAAAAAGAAAATTCAGCGTGAATAAATCTTCCGATTAGCCAAAGCAGAATTGCTGGAAGTTCTCATCACATATGCGCCATTTTTGTGCATTGCAATGCTCATTATTGTATGCTGAGTTAGAAAGTGCATGGAAATTGAACTTCCTCTTAACAGAGCGGTCTTAACTGCAACATTATATACTACTTTTACAGGAAAATGATATACATTGTTTAGTTCTGTGATTCTTCCTCTCGGCTCAAGCAAGACGTGGGCCGTGTGGGTCTGAAGTTCCTCAGAATAATATTTAGCAGGTGTGCGAAGATTGAAAACTGTATATTATGATCATGGTCAACATCCTGGATTTAAGTACACACGTATCATGAAAGGCATATTGAATCAGGTTGCGGAGAAACTGCTTTTGTTCAATAAAATCTTCTAAACATTCATCGTGTATTTCCCCAGGAAGCTTTTATATGACTTTTATGATAATACTTACATAGACGAAGGTAATATTAACTATACGTTTATTTTCACCTTGGCGATTCGACTTCACCAATTTCGAATATGGCGAACATATAGGTAGGCTGATGTAACAAACATTTGAGTCTTCATTACTTCAATATACTTATTACTAGAATTGATAGTTGGTCGATCTTTAGCAGCAATCAAGATCATTACCTTAGAAAAATCTCTGTTTCCCACCATGCAAAATACCTTTTCAAAAATCAATTCTGTTGCTTTCAAATCAAAATATACCTGACTTGACTCCTCTCAAGCAGTCTTATTGGACCATGTACTTTGTGGAAGTGCCTAATCGGTCGCGTAAAAATGAAAACAGCCAATTTTGTATCGGCATCAAATGACCATTCAGTGAGTGAGGTCGAGGTCAGAAAATAACTTCCGTTCGATACGAATCAGTTTAAGAGTGGGGCAAAGTGTGGCATTGATTTATTTCAAGGCATTTTAATACTATGTTTACTATAGTCGTGGATGGCCCCGAGGAAATTTGAATTCCTCGAGGGATTTAATTTTGAAATAGTAAAATGATTAACGTTACAACTATTTTGCATGATATTACGGAAACTATTTACTCTGAGAGGAATTTTTCAATACAATTCAGTTCAAACGTGGGTTAATTTCCTAAGAACAAAACATGTTTTCATTGTGCCCCACATAATTACATTGTAAAATTTTAGTAGTCGAACAGGATTGATTTCATAAAATCCTGATGCCTTCACAGCCCACGGCTTACAAGCTTTGGATGCCTTGCTGATATACGTTTTGTCAATGGGGTCTGAAAACTGAAAAAGCTTCAAGGAAGCTGTTGTCCGCTTCGTAAACTTAGGAAGTTTTCCACTATAATACAGAAGCATTGACCAATTATTTAGACCGAGAAATCGGAGTAGTCCCAGGAGGAGTGCAAGATTCCACTCCATCTCTCCGCCGTTCCTGATGAAAGTTAGATTGGCCGAAATCATGGCCGCTACAATGGCCGTTTGAATGGGCATCATCATGAAGCCGAATAAGGAATTTAATTGTCGTTCCCAGAGCAGGAGACATTTGTAGAAGGCGACGATATTCTCAGGACGACGAAGTGTTGGTTTGGTGTGGTACTTTGAAGTGGATCCTCCTCGATTCGGCCTAAAGTAAAAAAAACGTCTGGCATTTAGAAATTTTATTTAAAATAATATAATTTAATTTTAAATGAACTTACTTAATTTCCTCCAAAAGTACCACAAAGACCATGAATGGAATGAAAGCGATATGAAAAACGAAAATAAATGTGGAAAGCACGGCATACATGAAAACGTAAAACCCGAATAAATGCATCCAATAAAAAAATTCGAAAATATTCCACAATTTCCAGTCCTTAACAATCCAGTAGAAATACAGTCGATTCGAGGAGAACTTCGCGAAATGAAATATTTGAAAAAATGGTATGAGTAGCTGTACAACCATAACTGCAGAGAACATCTTGTCCCCTTTGGTCACTTCCCATTTCCTTCCCTTGATTTTGATGACGTACACATCTAGGAAATAATAATGTTAAAATTCAAGTGATATACTTCTGCAAAAATGACCGTTTCGTAAGTAAAGTATTTACTTTGAACGTAATTAATCAACTGCGTCCAATAGTTCAAGTACAGCAGACATTCATCTTCTCTCAGGAACATTGCGATCTCATAAGCCAGGCATAGTAGGCCACAAATGAAAATCATTCTTAGAGTAAGCTTCGCAGCCAGATTGGGATTTGTCAAGGCCTCTTCGTAGTCATACACAATTCCAGCCATCCAATAGACAATTAGAAAGCAGCACGAGCAGAAGACGCCCCTCGCTCTCATTAGACCAAGAGATGAGATGGAGAACCCACTTGATGGGGAGTACTTGTAGAGATTGAAACCAAATGCGAATCCCATCAGAAGATTGATTCTGAAACAGAGTGACGTGGTGTGTGAAATCATACTTTTAGGAAAGAATACAGAGTAAATTGGTTTTATCAAGGGAGATAAGTAGGAGATAGCTAGAATGTCTGCCAACGACAGAGCCCAAATGCGGATGCACCGTTGGCGAACTATATAAAGTAATCCTGAATAATTTGAAGCTTTTCTTAATTTAGAATTAAGTCGGAGACAACGTTTTTTAAATTTTTTATATCTTGTAAATTGAAATGCGAACGTGTCTAACACACAAAAAAATGTTTGACATAATATCTTCATGTAGCAGCTTGAAATACTTAAAGTAAGAAGAGGACAGGACAGAACATAAGACATGGAAATTCAGAAAAGAACAATTGCTAAAAAATAAAAATTTCGTGCAATGTATGTAACTGCAAAAAATGGATTATGTACGAATTTTATTATTATCGACTCTTCAAATTAAACTGTCTGTAAGACAATTTATATCTGGATAATAGCCCTGCCCACCGGTTTGAGTTTGAAAAATGAAAAGAGGACCCAGTAAGAGTTAATTATTATTTGCTCCTTGACGTATTTTTATTTTTACGTTGATTAATATGCCCTCTGTAAAGATTGTTGAGATGATATTCCATTTGAATAATACCTGTATTTTACCGGGGCGTTTGCGATGACCTTTTTGAGATTTTTGCCATGTCCATGACCCAAATATAGATAGCATAATACAGATTTAGCTGAAGTGATGTATGTCAATGTAAAGGCATTTGTGGCTTGATCCTTATCGGAAATAAAAATACAATGAATATAGAAGGAAAAAGTGTGGGTTGCTCGACGTAAATTAGATATGATTACCTAAGTAGGTTTTCAAGCTATTAGACAGACATTTCCCTTTCCTAAACTTTCCGCTGTAATTTTTAACATGATATAGCGAGACTTTATGATATGTACGATCAGAAGTAATTTTGGTGAGATGAAATATGATTTATGTTTATAAAAATTATAATTGTCGAGAATGAAACATTCCTCTTTGCAAAACTATAAACGGGTACAAGGAGAAAGTGCTGGTAAACTCAACAATAACTCGACAAGTTGTATTGTATTGATTATTGATTTTTAAAACTAAATCATTGTTTTATAGGTCGAATTATTATTATATTTAAGTGACAGAGATGTTCATTTCGGGCGCCTTGCATTTTAGCTTAGTATAGCCAAGACTGCCTATACTAGAAGACTAAACGCATTGACCAAAAACAAAAAGTATGAAGCAAAAAGTGCACGACTTACAGAGACCCCTTGAAACCATATTGGTGAACTTGAGTTTTATTTTGTATTTAAAATGCATGTAATCCCAATTTTTTAGTCACACCAAGGATCAGCACCAGCCGTGCCTTAAACAAAGAAATCATTGATTCACGAAGTTACTCATTTTTAATGTGGGGCCGTTTGAGGATGTGTTTAGTATAGGCAGTCTTGGTATAGCATATGATTATATAAATTATTTTTCATGATTATCAATTTACGACGAGTTGCGAATAATAAAACCTGACCTTTTATGTTTGAACTCGACTGACAATAAAGCCAACCACTAAAATGGACCTTCCCAATAGGAAAGATTTTTGAAAAAATATCGGAGTGACTTTCCCCATTTTCAAATTAAAACAATTTTTAACCTAATTGTGGCGTTTCCTAGGACAAGCAATTTCAATTTTACGTAAAGCAGTTGCTTATCCAAGCAATTGTAATTGTCTCTATATATACCCGGTGGCTTTGCTCGATTTTTGAACTTAACGGAGTGGCTTAGTCTAGTTAAAGGGGAGAAAAGGCGAACTGGCGTGGGGATCGAATGAATGAATGCTAGGCGTTGGAAAGGAATCATTGCAGCGTTCCATTCTTCTCAACGCAAATTTCATTCGTTTACATAGCTAAGGGAAAATTAAAAAATAAGGAATACAGTGTGATAATGATAGTAGATATATGTAAAATAGGATTAAAAGGTCCACAGTAAGAAAGTTACCAAGCTATCATCTGTCATTAAGTCCATCGTCCTCATTCAGTGCAGTCGGAGTGATGGATTCCTCTCCGTCTCTTGCTATTAAAAAAGCTGTGCGGAAATTTGGTTGGGTAGTATTGAATATGGATATTTCCGAGGATGAAATCAATAATAATTGGCGAGTGTCCTCGACAAGATGTACAA
>JAHZNI010002953.1:0-19321 GCA_027744415.1 Seira ritae
TATTTTATTTATTTCTCTTTCCTTTTTTAAACAGTCAGTCAGAGTGCATTTTTATTTTATGGTTGATGATCAGTAGAAAATAATTATAAATGAGGTTGATAATCATACGGTTTCTTTTGTGAGTGTGAAGCGAGGGGGCTGCTCACAAAACCTATCAAATAAAATGCTCCATTTAATGCAGCCGTGAACAAGCTCGTTATGACTTTTGACGAGGTTGGAATGAAAAAATAATATAGATTAGCGAAAAATATATATATAAATGTTTTGTTTTGAAGGACTTTCCATTTTTTAATTCTCAAAGTCAAACAGGATAATGTACAAAATATTATTAAAACAGAGTTTATTATCTATATCTGAATGAAAGGGATTTTTTCAGCATTTGATTCAGCTGTAGTAGCAAAATGTCGAATGCATGCCAAAACTAATTATACACACGTTTTATGAACGAAAATTTTTCAAGATCATTATAATTTTTTTCGCCATTAATTACACTCAGGGGGCAAGGCACTGGGTTCAAAATTGTTTTAAGGAAAGAAAAAACGCAGCAATTGTAAAAAAATTATAGAGACTGACAAGAGATTAGCCTAAAACTACAGGTACACTTGATACCCCAGTGGTGTAGTAGGAGGGGTGATCATAATAATAATGAGTTTGGGGGTAGTAATAATACCCTGATGGATGTCTTTGATGAATATAGTAGGAGTGGTCTGGGGCACTGTGATACACAAAGCTTTCCGTATGCGACGCTGGAACTGCCACGGCAGAAGTTGCGACAGTGGCAACCCTTTGTGGCACGACGAGCGTTGTTGCAGGAGCAGCAGCAACGGTGTGAACAACTTGAGGTGAGGTCACGATGGTCTTAGATGGACCCAGAATTGTCGTTGTCAGAGGAACTGAGGGAACAAAGGCTGTCTCATAACCCCAGCCTCCGCGCTTTTGTCGCACCTGCTCCTTCAGGGTTTTGCTTTCTTCCGCCATTGGAATCGCTGACGATAGGGCTAGATTTCCCAGTAGGGCAGCTAATATAAATAGCTGATGGACAATGGAAAATGAATTTCAATTAAATCCTTTGAAAAAAAAACTAATTAAAATAGATTATAGTTGCAAAATCTAATGAACCTTACACTGGCCTTCATTGTAACTAGGTCTTAGATGGACCCAGAATTGTCGTTGTCAGAGGAACTGAGGGAACAAAGGCTGTCTCATAACCCCAGCCTCCGCGCTTTTGTCGCACCTGCTCCTTCAGAGTTTTGCTTTCTTCCGCCATCGGAACCGCTGACGATATGGCTAGATTTCCCAGTAGGGCAGCTAATATAAATAGCTGATGGACAACAGAAAATGCATTTAAATTAAAATCCTTTAAAAAACTAATTAAAATACATAATATTTTCAAAATCTAATGAACCTTACACTGGCCTTCATTGTAACTTCTGTAAACAAAAAATGCTCAAAGAGATCTCACGGGACTTATCCGAAGATTAGAACTTTTTTCGGGCAAATAAGAGTCTTGAAATTTTTGCACCTCCTTATATAGAGTCTAGATTGGACTGGAGCAAGTTCAGTTTGCAAATTTTCTTCCATGCATCATATTTTGACCAGATACTTTTTTTAAGAGGAGACTTGCGAAAAAAAGTAATGTAGGTAAATGTAATGGCAAATCGTGCTTGCAAGAAAAACAGAATGAACCACGCTCCACTGCCATCCACCACCACCCAGCAAAGAAAAGAATCATTCATAATTACTCTTGATTTTTTATGTTTCCAGTTTAACTTTATAGCATATTCCGTCCATATATCGTACCTAAAAAAGCCTGGCATATACAATGTACATATATGCATATATCATGTCGAATTCAAAACATTTAGTCAGTCAACCATTTTTTCAGTTGGGTTAAATCAAAATATGATATGATATGAACCATTTTATAAAAATCTACCTACTTATTCCCACCTTGAGTCCATGCAGAAATAAGCATTTTTCTTTAAAAAATTCCTACAATACAATAGAATGTAAACACCAAATCATGTTAGAACAATCACACGAATATGTACATTACATGGTCGAGATACCTATGTACGAAATATCATGCAAAGTCGTAAACTATTCCAGCTTGATTAAGATAAGCTTTAAAAATCATTTCTGAAAAAGGCCCAGGACCAAACATTATGGGATTCAGAAAGGGAAAAACATTATTATTTAAGTCATGTACGATGTACCAAGTTATTTTACAGGAGCTCGATAACTATTAAAGTTTCCAGTCTGGAGTGGAGAATCTTCCTACTCCTCCTTGCCTGAAGCTTGGTAATAATTAAAATACATATATGGAAAATGCCAGAGCAGATTATTCACTCACTTGTTTTACATATGGAACACTTCAAGAAAATCTCGAAAGTCTACAACTTCGATCTTATCTTTCCGTTCGATCTGTCTTCCAGTTTAAGGAGCATTTAAAATTTTTATATTACAGGAGCAAAGTTCCTTAATTATATTATTATGCCACACCGCTGCGAAGCCTGAGAATCCTTTTCATTTTCATTACAACTCGTTTAGAATTTTTATGAACTCCCGGAAATAAGTAAACAGAAGCAATTCCAAAAGTTGTGCTGTATTATGACCATCATTTCGAGTAGGTAATTCTTTATTTCGCTACTAGATCTTAAATTAATTATTGCATAATAGAATAATGGGGAATTTAATGATAACCAAGATCATTATCTTGATGAATTCATATACATCAGACAAGTAGGCATGTGAGGTCTCCGACAAGTTCAACTCCAACTCCAGCTTATGGATGGTATAAGTATACTTGCGCAAAAGGCACTTTTTATTGGCTTAAATGAAAGTACCAACTGCGTTTAATTATCACTTACTTTTCGCATAGTCTCCCGCCCACAAAAACTAATTAAAAGTAATAAATACCTTATTAATGATATACTGACTGATGATAGGAGAATGCCATTATGAAGTTTACAACTTGTTAGCAAATGGCTTTTTTCGAAACAATGTTAAATGCGCATTATAAATTTTTATATATCACATTTTATATTTATGTATGTACATTATTTAAGAAGTTTTCAGAGTATTTCAAGCTTACTTATTCAAGTTTCGTCTCACATACAAATACATAACATATTATTATTATTCAGATTCTAGCCCGAAGCTTTGTTTTTATTTCTATTTTTGGTCCTCCTGTTTCCACTGCAAATTGCTATCTCTATCATAGTCGGTGCGACTACTGATCCACTTTGTGAATCTGCTCACTCTGCTGTAAATTCCTGGGTATCGCTTATCCCCACAGCCTTTGCCAAATGACACAATCCCAACCTGAAGGTAATGATCATTGGTGCCATCTCGAAGGAGGAAAAGCGGTCCTCCTGAGTCCCCTACATGCACGGAATATGGAACAAAAGCTTCAAATAGAGGCTCAAAAGTACATAAATAATTTGAGAAGAATTTCAAAACAATGCAAACCTTGACAGCTATCTTTGTTCGATCTTCTGGCACACATCATGCTGTTCGTTACTTCTGTTTCATTTTTGTATAGAGTCCGGCATTCCGAATTTGAGATTACGCCAATCTTTGAATAATTTTTTCGACAAAAAAGATCGAGTTTGTTCTCATTTTTTTCACTCATGTATTCTTAACGATGAATCAGTAAAGTTGCTGTTTTGCAAAAATTCTGCATAATAATAATTTTTTATATTTTTTTTTACCATGATCTGCATTTGCATCGTGGTTGCTGCGCCTCCAAAGTAAGTTGAGCCCCAGCCTGTGAAAGAAAAAGGAAAAATTGTCATATTGCCCCGAATCATGAAATAATAATTTTTTTTATTATAGTCGTCCACTGTAATTATCTAAGCACGCAAAAGCCATTAAAGTTAACTGGTGAACATGGTTCTTTACTCACCAGCCACAACAGCAGTTTTGTTCAAGTATGGCACTCCTTTCTGTGGAGTTAGGCAGATTGGTGAAACTTCCCGAGAATATTCCACGTGCGATTCCAGCTCCAGAATGCCAACGTCATAGTCCAAGGTTTTCGGATTGAACTTTGGGTGGGAAACTGCAGTCGCTATCTCCATCTCGATCGCGTCTTCATCGTTGATGTTGTTAGTCCCTAAAATTGCTCTGAAGTTTTCAATGCCCTCTTGATTTATGAATTGGACGCAGTGACCAGCGGTTAGCAGATGCTGATTGCTTATAACGCTTGAGCCACACACAACCTTTAAAGTTAAAGATCAATCTGATTAGGTAATTGGCTTAATTATAAGGGTTTTATGGTTTTCAAAGGGGCAACAAACCTTTCGATTATGATGACCTTTCCTGTCCGATACATAAACGATGGCAGCGACCCATGGCCAACTGTGCTGTTTTGACAGTGTACCGCCGACAATCTTTACATCGTGACTTGCCTTAACCCCGCACGAGCATGATGGTAATTTATTTGCAACTCTCCTGATCTGAGATCCTTTGCTAAGAGATTGTGGAAAACTGGTTTCGTTACGGGGAAGATTTCCGGCGTTCCTGTTTCCAGACGTCTGAGCTTCACACGTGCAAAATAGTAGGATAAAAATTAATTCTAATAGGCAAATAAAATACCCTGTCCACTTATGACTTATTATTGCTAAATTATCACATTTTGCCATTTTTCAAAGTTAGCTCGTTCGCCAAAATACTAACTCTAGCCTCACAGATTCTCAGTTGAGATAGTACTGAGTTCAAAATAACATCTAAAATCATAAAGGGTCATGTAATAAACGTGTACTTCATGCCGTATGAATTCATCATCATCATAGTCACATAATTAGTGGAAGATAAGTAGCAAGTACCGAAGAATTCACTTTCTGGTCAGTTTTGCACATTCTCTTTCCCTTCTTGGAAGAGCAAGTGATCTAACACGTCATTCTTAAAATGTACATATAGTGGCCTTTCGAGTAGGGCCCTACGGACTGCTAGAAAGAAAGAAATGTGCAGTGATCACAGAATCATAATCACAATTTCTTGCAGAAAGACGTATGACGCATCTTTTTTTTTGACAAATAGGATTATTTAATTTTTGGATTACGAATGCAAGTAAATCATGTATATTGTACTGGCTAAAGACAACTACCAAAAAGAGAAATTGAGGAAATGAAGTGTGTTGCAGAGTAAAATTTAACTTGTAGATGCGCAAGTTTCTTTTTCATGAATAGCCAACTGTAAAAAGTGTAAAGTTAACGAAGGATGATGTGCATAATCAATGATAGTTAGTCGAAAATTCATAGATTCGAAATAGCTTGTCACATAATTGAGCTAATGAGATGAGGTGCCATTATATTCATCAGTCTTAATAGTCTTAAACAACTCGTATGTCATATTTTAAAAAAACGGAAACGCGGAACGCGGAACCTAGTTGAAACTGGCTTCAGGATTTGCATAAAAATGTTAAATATATAACTGTTAAGTACATTACTTAAAAAAGGCATTTCTTTCAAACATCAATCCCAGGAATTGAAGCTAAAATCATGTGGATGAAATCATAAATCATCCACTATAGTGAATCTATGTACATAACCAACCACACTTACCACAGCGTAAGGTAAAAATGCACTAAAGATATCGGGCCTTTGTTCATTTTTTACACTAAATAAGGGTGACTTGCTACATTTTCTTCAAGACGCATATTTTCTTCTCATATTGCCCTCGTAATGCAAGTCATGCCCGCGGAATGTCAATCTTTCATGTAGGGACTGTAAATATGAGTTTGAGCTTTTTGTTTACAATTGACAAAGTTCAAAACAAGCTTTGGAGATGTATATTTCGAAATGAAAATTTCCCGAATTTAATTTTTATCTCTGTAGTTTGCCAATTTGTCCAATTATTACATAGATCTTTATAATTACCTATATAATGTCATCCCATTACATTCGGTGTTCATAATTTATTTGACCATTTTCGGTTCACAACAAAGCCTGCTAGTTCCAGTTCAGTTATTGTCAGTTCGGAAAGTCAGTTTTCTTCTCTGTCTCTCTCTCTCTCTGGCATTCATTGGTATCGACAACGACAAGATTAAGAAGGATCCCCGACAGGATTGCAGACGATAGAGAAGACGAAAAAGATAATTCTCAGGCTAAGAGTGGAATTTTCGAAATCTCAAATCAATATGATTGGCGAGAGCAAGCACCATCAAGGGGGGAGCAACCCAATGGAGCAGTTCGTCTTGCTAGCTAAATCTGCGAAAGGTGCAGCAGCAGCGGAACTTGTCAAGCAGGCTTTGGAGGCACCTGGGCTATACGTGTTCAGTGAATTGTTGGATATGCCCTGCATAAAGGAGGTACGAACGTAGGGCGTAGAACAATTTACTGCTCCTAGTGCTCCTGCTTCTACAGTTGATTTATTCACAAATGATTAGTTTATAATCTGTTGATACCTTAATTGCAAGTTTAATAATCTAAAATTTCAGCTTGGCGGAGAACACAGAGTGTACTTGGAACTCATTAACATCTTCGCGTTCGGAACACTCAAGGACTATCAGAGCAAACGGGCGCAAAATCTTGTGCCAGATCTGAGCAGTGGTCAGCGGAGAAAACTTCAGTATTTAACCATTGTCACCCTGTCAGAGCGAGAAAAGTGTATTCCCTACCAGACGTTGCAAGCAGAGTTGGAGATTGAAAACGTTAGAGCGCTGGAAGATTTAATTATAGAAGCTATCTATGCTGGTATGTGGGTGCAGCTTAAACTTAAATGCCTGTGACAAACCTCAACTTCATCTGGTGTATTATTTTTGTGCTGTATTAATTCATCCATTTCATCAATTTTTTTATGTAGAGATCATACAAGGAAAACTGGATCAAAGTAGAGGCTTCCTAGAAATTGACACAACGATCGGTCGTGATATTAGGAAAGATGACATTCCGGTAATCACCAATACGTTGGAATCCTGGTGTGACGCTTGTGAAAATATGTTGGCTGCTTTGCAAAACCAAATTGAACGAGCAAATAATGAAAAGACTCAGAAAATTCAAAGGAGAGAAGCGTTAGAGCAAGAGGTAATACACAAAAACTAACACACGGAGAATTTTCGGGCAACAACAGCCCTTGATCTCTTAATTAACATATCTTCCTTAAATGCAATTAATCAACAATAAGCTTTAAGAGGTAATATAATATAATTTAGCTTTCTTGGCTCTTGAAAGTTAACGAGGCCAAGAAGTATAGAAGCTGTTAGATAATTAAACGGTTGGTTTTTGTTTGTATTGATATTTCAGATTGCCAATTTAAAAAAGTCTGTAAAAAGTCACAATCAAGAATCTGAAGACGTTATGGCTGACTCGCGTGAAGCTATGGGTATAGAAAAGACTCCATCCAAGAAGATGATCAAAAAGGGGATCCGTGGCTCCAGCAAACTTTTTAACAAGTGAAATTGAAGTCTGCCATCGCGTCCCATCCCATCCAATAAGAAAAAAATCGCCCAAAATATCAAGGAGAGTAATAATTATTGTTATCTCTTATACGTTTAAGTCAGTCCTTATAATTTTCTGTTGCTACTATCCAATATCCTCTCTAAAGTGATTACAAACTGAGAGTTTGTCAAAGTAAAAGAAAAATAAAAAATCAATAATATGATTTTGTAATTATGCGAATGTGCAAATATAAGATGTTATCTACATATGTATGTATATTATTATATGTGTTGTAAAAGGCAAGAATAATTAGTAAATAGAAAAGGCTACAAATTACTTTTTTTCTTCACCGACTTTGGCCGGAAAAGATATTCATGAATACCTGTTTAAAACGTCTATATTTCCAATACCTTTGAATTTTGTAATTGATTTGCTTCAAAACTACATGTACGTAAGTCCGAAATAGGTTATGCAATCTGTATCTAAAGACAGGTACGTTGTTCTAAACATATTTAAGACTAAGACGCAGACCTGGGAACAAGGGCAAATTATAAGTTCTGAGATTGGAAAGGGCATTAGGTATTACAATTCATGTTAAGTTCCATTTTCGGCTTTTTCTGCATATTGCAGGTTTCTAATCATCGAAATCTGGCATTATCATCATGATAAATATTATGCCAAACCAATAGTAATCTTTCTGGCTTTTGTTGACTTATAGGACAGATCACAGGAGCTTGTTGGATGAAACGATGAAAGTATTGCGTTTGGTTGTCTGGCAAAAAAGGACAATGCTGTTCGGCTCAGCATATTATATGGCAAAAAATTAAACTCTGTTTCTGGGGCTTTTTATGATGATTGCATAGCAATTGCCAATGAGTCCTGTGTTCGCATTCACATGACATGACTTTATGGCATAAAGAATTTAAGTCCTATAGCAGACTGTACATTTCGCCTACTCTTCTATTCTGTACGTCCATCATCATCATCATGTAAATACGCATTCCTTTAGCATTTTGAGTCTGATTGTCTGCAAATAAGTAGTAAGCGAAGCGAACAAGAGCCATACCTAAAAGCTCGAGCCTCCTAGTGCCAGCCAATTTATTACTCCCAATCTCATCCCCCCATCTGTCTAGAATGAATAAAACCAAAATTTCATCTGTTGTGTTGGATTGTTTTGCAAGAAAAAAATTGAGTTACTAAATACTTGAATGTAAATACAGTGTATTATTTGTATGTTCTTTATCTATCAGGGGAAAAGAAAGAGATCCTCATTCTAGCTAGCTCGCTCCTCGTATTATAGTACGGAAAGGAAATGGCCTGTGTATCATTGCACAAAACTCGTAAAGAGACAAGTGTGTCATATGTTTCGGGTTAAAAAATTCTCTAAAAATTGCAAACATTTTTTATAGTGAAAAACTTTTATGTTCATTTAATTAATTTAGCAAGAGATGATGGCAAAAAGGCTTAAAAATAGATATTCAACATTTTAACATGAAATATAGTGAGAGGTGCTGAGCAAATAAAACAAATAATTGTTCTTCAAGTTTTAGTCCTATTCTGACGTAAAATCATTAAGTGGAAAGTTGGAGCGTAGCTATAATTTGGATAAAAGTGCAGTTAATATTTTCTTCCCTTCAGCATAGCAGTGCTCCTGATTCACGAACGGGAATTAATCGTAAGCCCAAAATGACTTATCGAATAAATATAATATATATATTCAATTCAAAAAATATTATGATGTGTGAGTGGAAAAAAGACATGCCTGATGCATCACTGAAATGTGCAACATGGTTTTGTGATAAAGGAAGTCAGAGATGAAATGTATAGAGCAGCTTGCAAACTTGATTTGATAAAAAATGTTCATTCATCAAGCACTGATTTATTCTTTAAAGTTGTGACGTGTCGGACTCGACTGGTTGGGTTGGCTTACTATGGCTGATGGCAGTGTGCAATTATGAATGTATACAAAATGACATTTATGATTTGTTTCTTGCACAAAAAAATGAATTTAAATGCAATTATGCAATTCCTGATCGATATGCTAGGATTTGACATAAAACCAGTTTAATGCAAATGCAGTCGAGCGACGACGACATAATATGATGTGTATTATTATTTAGCCTAGTTGCTGAAACATGAAGGCTGGAATGACCTTGGCTGTGGTTAATTTTCACTTGCAGAATATATTATCCTCTGCCTTGTAATTTTTATACGATTAAGTGCTAATTACAATTTTTTTATATGTAAATTGAGTTTACCATATTATGATTTTCTTGGAGAAAATTGGCCTTTAGAGGTGATTTATTTTTCAATCGGTGTACAATATGTGTTTCTATTTTCTATTTATTGCAATTTATGATTAATTTTAATTTTGAATTTAATTTATTAAAATGTCAAAATGTAAAGAATAAAAAATACTTAAATGTGAACGACATTAATAAGAAATACATAACAGTAGGTTAAATTCAGATTAAAGTTTGACACATGCTTTCATGGCGTTAGTTTAGGTTGGTAATTGCCGTATTGTTCGCGTTCATTGAGTTTACCTGAGTCTTGAGTCTTGTTCATATTGCTACACAATATTTCAATGAGCCCTACAATTTGAATGGCTATATTTTTTGAGGAGGACATGGCATGAGGTGTGGGCGATTTATGCACTTTTGCCTTGAATCAATTTAGTGTCCATCGTCGTTAATATGAATGAGTATCTCGTTTTAAAATGAACACCTTTACCTAGGTGAAATCGGAGAAAATGTGTTACGGAGAAAATATATTGTTGAAATCTTTGGTGTTGTTACGTTAACTTTTTAAAAGTACTTGGACTTAAACACTTTTGTTTCGAGTTATAGATTAGCAGTAAAATGGAAGCCTAGCGCATAGCAGGTAGAAGTTGAGTTGGCCGGTTAATTTAGTTTTTTTTTGTATGTCCATAGGAGAACGCTAACTGTTGTTGAGTTGGATATCCGGTGTCAACTTTTAACCATCAACCAACCGTCCGTCGATTTGGACGGATTCTAAGATTTTGAGGTAATGACCTGATGAGAAATAAATGGCCAATATTTAACCATACACCATCCAAATGTACAATGAAACCCTTTAGCAATGACTACATCTAAAACTCTTATCCTTAAAATGTTATCTAATTGAAATTGGGTTTGAATTTTTTGACAGTTTTTCCTGGTTGCTCTAAAAACCGGTGGCAGCAGTGTTAGAGAGGCGAAATATAATTTTTTGATGCATGGATTGTGAAGTTTCGCAATATTAAATACCAGCAGTATAGGAATTCTTTAAATGCCAATAAGGTAAGTATGAATTTAAAAAAATCATTTATATGTGAATATTCTACTTTTTTGGGCTGCGGTTGATACGTATTTTAGGTACTGCTAACGCTAAGCACTTGCGATGTGATTGAATACGAAGTATGTAGGTGATATTTTTGCACCTGTTTAAACATTAACATGAACTACATATAAATTTATATATGTATATTATTTGAGACATGTTACGCTGATGGTCTTTTCTCTTTTTGGTTCAATGTTTCGTTTAATACTCCGATTTTGATTTTTCGTTTAATGCCAGTTCTAGCAACATGTGTACAAGTCATATTACTAAAAAGTGAATGTTTTCGATTGCAGTTAAGCTAGTAGAGATGAGCGAGTCATCGGGATTAGTATTTCGACGTAATGTGGTCAAGGCTCAGGAGAATGGAGCCACTTCATCAGACACCGACAGAGACGGCAAAGAACGGGAACCAGAGCCAGAAGATGTTGACTCAAAAGAAACGCGTTTAACTCTTATGGAAGAAGTGCTGCTGTTGGGCTTGAAGGATAAAGAGGTTAGACAAATGTTGTTTTATCATTTGTCTATTGAAGATAATTGAAAATTTGAAGAATGACATTCCTTGTTTTCATTATAATATGCGTAATGATCAGTACTTTATCATCGAACCTTACTTTGAAAATAGAAAAGGATTCATAGCATCTAGTTCTTAAACATTTCATTTGATTCCATCCTTGTGTTTATACTTTTTAGGGGAAACGTGGAATCCTTTGAAACTTTCTTATCAGCTCAAGAATGTTAGGGAAAGATTAGCAAAAAATCTTGTTGAGAAGGGAGTTTTAACTACAGAAAAGCAAAACTTTTTGTTATTTGATATGACCACTCACCCACTCGTCGATAATGTTGCAAAAACAAGACTTGTCAAACGGGTAAGTTTTCAGAAAGTTATGTTAAGTATCTTACCTTACGACTAAGTCATTGTGTTGGATTTTCATTATCAAAAAATTAATTGCGCAATTTCTTTGTTCGCTGTAATTTCAGCTTCAGGAATCTGTTTTATCCAAATGGACAAACGACCCAAACAGGATGGACAAGAGACTGCTTGCTTTAATATTTATGGCCCACGCTTCCGACGTTCTAGAGAACGCCTTTGCCCCTCTGAATGATGACGACTACGAGTTGGCAATGAAAAGAGTGCGAGAGCTTATGGATTTAGATTTTGAAGCGGAAAGTGCCAAACCCAATGCTAACGAGACAATGTGGGCTGTCATCTCATCGTTCGTAAAATGATTTATATATATAGTGATAAGTATATTATATGAAAATACTGAAACTTCGGCTAGAGCAAAACTTTTCACACATTTTTGAATCGTGCGCAACAACAATTTTAGGCATTTATATTGGCGATATCTTCGAAAATATGAATGCCTCCAAACGAAATTCTTTGCAAAGGCTTACTTACTACGTTTTAATTACAATGTATGTAGGTGGAGCGACAATTGGTCTTTCTTTAGAAATATTGATGTAAATCTTTTACTATTTGCATCTTCAGACTAACGACGTGGCTCGGTCAGTAACACATTGGTCATTTTCGATTGGCTAGTTATCCGAAAGTAGTCTTACCAAATCTGATTTCCTAACCTAAATCTTGTTCTCGTCAACACAGAAACACTCCGATAATATCTCGTTAAAGATGACGCAGATGCAATAAATACGTATGTTTAATATATCTGTATAACTTGTTTTATACGTTTGAAATGTTGAATTATATAAAAACAGTTTGATTTCTTTGAGTTTTAAAAAGTACTTAACAAGCTATGTCGACTTTGCTTAAGTAATTTACTATATCATTAATATTATATAATTTTGATTTTGCTGTTTTAAAGGTGCATGCAATACCCAATTATCCACCATATTCAATATGGGTCCGGAGTAACTTATAGTTTTTTAATGTTTTTGGTTTGATATTTTTTGTTGTATTTTTGTAAGTTTTACTTGAGACAGAAGACGCTAGCAATACCTTATCATTCTGTTTAATTAATTAACTTTTAGGACCATATAAAGAGTCATAAAATATGTCCTTGAAATACGTGTATTCCAATTCCCGTTTAAACTTAACGCGTTTAGTTTAGAGTGTTAAGCCAATATGCTCGTTTCAGCTATCAGAAGCAAGGCAAATCTTACATGAATATATATTTATTTATACTTGCTTAAATACACACCAATCAAGCCACATCTTTGTCGTAATTGCTAACGTACAAACTGATCTAGAAATATTATTTTACAAAATAAACTACAACCCGTAAACACCGGATGGGATCGTACTATTAAATTAGTCAAGTCGTCCTTGCAAACAGCTACGGACCATTTCCTGTAATTTATATATATATTATATTACATACAATTTAATTGTCAAACCTAAGTTTAAAACAATTTGCATATGACCCGACACCAATGTATAGCGGTAAGTAAAAAATAATTGAAGATGAAAGNACCAATGTATAGCGGTAAGTAAAAAATAATTGAAGATGAAAGGATAAAGTAAAGCAATAGGTAGATAGTTAATTTATTAAATTGTAACTAAGTCTATCAGCAATCCCGCGCCTAACCATAAATCAACTACATTCTTTAAAATATAAAATAATGTTTGATTGATGCCATCTGTGATGACAATGATGTATCGTTAAATGTAATGATAGTTGTAGTTAGTATTTAAGAGTTAGGCCAGGCATCCGATGCATGTATTCATCTTTTTTTCTCGGTTATAGACTAAGCAATTAAGCGCTAAGATAATTTTAAAATTACACTTTATGTCAGTCATGGATTTTATGATAGTAATCAGTAAATGACCATTATTATTTTCTTCATGATCATTCATGATGGTAATGGTAGGTGTTTGCAAAACACCTTTCTGCTGTTTAAGTTTTTGCGTGGCAAAGTAATTTTTCCAGTTCGCAATTACCTAATCTAAGGAATGGATGTTCCAAATTTTAAATGAAATCAGCGGAGGTGTGCGACATCAATAAGGATGGTTTTGATACATAAGTGAGAAGATGAAACGGACGATGCAAAGACATAATATCCTATAAATGAAGGTATAATACATTGTAAAGGTTTAAAAGCGTGATGGAAAATGAGAATAAAAACGAAGAGCACTTTTTGTTCATTTTTTCGAGATTCATCCTCCAAAAAATAAGCGACATCATTCTAATAATGACAATTTCTTTTATCTACATTGCACGTTTCACCGATTCCAAAATTATACTTTTATTATTGCTGTCCATATCATATCCGCTGTTTCATTGCATTTACATCCCTGTCCTGTCCAAAAATCTCTACTAATCCTTCCATGCAAAAAAGTAACTAGAAATGAAATGTCACTTTATGATGGTTTGTCATTGTCGGGTCCCTGCATAGCCAACTCTCTTTATTTTAATTCGCTTATGGAAGCCTCTCCTGATATATTTTTTTCTCGATGCAATCATTCTACCTGCACACTTTAATTAGGAGAGTGCAAAGCTCAAGGATATTCAGTTTTTTAAGTTTGCAAATTTTTTTTTCTACAAGTCGTATCCCTGCATAGTACAGGACGTTCTTCAAATGTTATTCAAGCAATAGGTCGTTGTTAGTGTTGCTCATTCTCATGAGAAGAGTGAGAGGAGAAGGTGGAGATCAAGAGGAAGGCTGACATGTTCCTTGGGCTCTTTTTTAGCATCATTTGTTTAAAAAGTGTGTTATTATTTTCCTATTAAAAACTTTTTTCGCCAACAATATAACAACAACCACATAATATCGCGAAAATAAGCGACTAGTGGTGACTGGTCACTCTCATCTCATCATTTGCTTTATGTAACAAACGATTTTTTACACTTGCTTGCTTGCTATTACTTCACTCTCCAAATATTCTCATTCTCACTATACCTGCTTAGCCAACAAAGATGTTTTTTTATTTCTTAGAGAAGCAACAATGTTCATTTCATCTCATCTAAACAGGTTATATCACGAAAAGGAATCTGTAGTTATCTTCCATCTGCTCTTTTCTTTGAATAAGGATATTATATGAGCACGATGCATATATATCTATATTGATATCTGTGCCACCTGAAAAATTAAAAAAATAACCTGCAATTCTTTAAGCTTTGTCCAATCTGAGGTAATTTTTGTTTTATTGATGTAAGCAGTAAGCACATGTTACATGTCGTGGGCAATGGGCATGCATGCATGCATATTTATATGACGCTTGGCTTGCATATTATTGTATGTTACGTATCTAGTTTAAATGGGAAACATGAACTAACTTCGAAACATGTGGAAAAATCCTTAATACCTACCTATTAAAAATATATCTACCTACCTTTGTTTTTGTTGTTTTTTTTGCGAATGTTGAAGATTGACAAGGTGCATATTTAGTCCATAAAAAGTAAGCATGTAGTGATCTCATGCTTTAATCTTGGCCATTTTATGTATGCATTATTTTTTTCGTTTCCCACTTCACTTTGCGTGCCGTATTTTCTTGCTTTGTTGAGCTGAGGTTCGTGTCATTGTTGCTTTTTTACCAGTGATTATTATAAACCTTTTTTTGTGGCTCTTCTGGTTATGAGGATTGTCATTTCAATATAATCACTGCATTAGTTACGAAAAGAAAATGATGATGATGGGCAAGAAGAGTGGAAAAGCGCTATTAAAACTTGTATAGTTTTGTGCACGCTATCATCATTAAATGATCGTTTTTTACTCCTCCTCTTTTTGCTGGAGAGTAAAAAATTTTTGTTTGGATACGCAAATCTCTTGTTTTTGCCTACATATTTTTTTCATACATTGCATATTGCCTTAAAAAGCTTTAGATTGTTATTTCATATTATTTTTATTAATTCATCTTGTCCGCTTGTTTTGTTCCACTTTCAGTGAGACTGTCTGTGAGATCCTTCCTGTGTCTTGTCTTTGTACAATTGTGAATGTGCCTCCACAATCTTTTTGTTGCTCCTTTATTGATGATGTGAACTGTGAACTTCTTTTATACTTTGGAAGCAGTTAGTAAAGTACGTAGTAGCAGTAGCAGGTGGTTGATTAGCAATATCCCTTTGATTTGCCTGCTAATTGATCAGTTCAGTGTGTTGTGTGTCGTTGCGTTGACTGTCAGCTTTCAAGATTATAGAGCGAAGGACTTATTGTATCTACGCTTACGCTCATTTACGAAAAAAATACTTTTTCATACGAAAGTGGGATATGAATTTTCTGTGTGCGTTCTGTTCTAGTGACAATCATCAATTAAAAATATTTGCTCTATTGAACTTTCTGTAGCAGAAGGACTTCCCATCCTTGATCTAGAGTCAAGGAAAGTTACGTAAAGTTCTTCTGTTAGCTCTAAAGATGAACTTTTAATGTGTTCTACCGGTTTCAAGACTAGTACCCATTGTGTCTCTCATTTTTGCATGAGCAAAAGTACAGAGAATAGAGAAAAGACTTTAGAAGTTTACATGAAGTAAAAATTTCCGTCGAAATATTTAATAAGACTTTAGGAAACATTCGGAAGAACACACAATGCCTTCCATGTACGTTGGGCAGGAGCGGTGCCTTCCATGCACCTTCGCGATGCCTTCTAGGCGGAAGAAGACCTTGAGTATATCCGATCCCAAGGTAAGTCGTGAGCTGTATGTGGCAATTTAAGTACGATAATGTAGAACTATGATCATGAACTTCCATACCAAAAATACTCCGCATTTCATTACTGCATAATATTTAGTTGTGCAGATTGCAGATATAATTCATTCGGATTTCGTGTGTTGGGAATAAAACGTATAATCATAATTGCCATCGCCATTTAAAATAATTGCAGAAACAAACATGCTTCAATAAAGACATTTGAAGGTTGAATTATTTATCCAGCATGCTTTCCAGCATTCATGCAATATTTTGTAATTCCTTCCGTTATAGTGGTTCGTGTTTGTAAACATGCTGCTGAAGTCATGGAGTGGTTCCGCAAGAATCATGCTCGTACATATTCGTAATTGAAGTTCTTACGATCATGAGGTTCATAAATGAGTAATTATATGCTGACGATTTAAAAATAATACCAGCTTGAGGCAAAATGTTTACAAAAATAAAATTTTATGTACACACGTTTGGATTAGGAAGGAAGGAGAGGATTTCTTCCCTAAGATTCTTTGATGTATTCATGTTTTTCATAAATAAGTAATTCATGATTGACATTTTCTTGAATTTTTTACAATATTAAGAAAATTTCTGATATTTCAAGCAAACGCTGAATTTTTCTTAAGGAGTGCAAACAATTATTTTAATTGAATGGCCATGAATCGGGAATCTGTTGTTGACGATCGAATCATCTAGAGTCGTAGAGCAAGTTAGGATGTTTTTTGCCAATGTCAGGATGATCAAGGTTGACAGAGATAGACATTGAGATTAAGATTGTGACCTGAACATAAGGATATTGTCGTGGTCGTAAAAAAAATCATTGCGCGGGAAGTCACATCTTCACCGCAACCGCATCTACTAGGAATTTGCCATTTCAAGAAATTAGGAGACGTTATTGTGTTAGTTATATTTACCTTTTTCCTAGTTTAGTCTACCAAAACAAAAATTATGGTGATCACGGTCACGCTCTTGCCTATACATGAAAACAGAATCCAACAAAGACAAGACACCTAGCTTAGCTTCCAAAAAATGTGTTGCTGGCGAACAGTCGAGAGCTTCTTATGGTCTACTTGGATGGTGCTAGATGTCTTTCAGTGTCATCCTCTCACTCTCGTCTCTTCTCGCTTCTCTTTCATGCTTTTCAATTCAGTTCCACTACACATACACGAAGGATTCCCGAAGCGTTAAAATTAAATTGTCTTTAGTTTTTAACTAATAACTCTTGCTAAATCATCCACCGTAGGTACTCATCATAAGGCAGAACAAACGAGCTAATTTAAATTTGACTTGCATGCATACATATATGTACATCTATATGCGCTATGCACATGCAAGACTGTTACCGCTTCGGCAAATGACTTAAATTAATGTTAAATTCTTAAAATTCATGTTTTTGTCGAAATTTATTGGAAAAAAATCGATTAAAAATGGACATCATAAGCAGGTAATAAAATTTAAAGGAGTTCCTACCTGAATTATTAAATGTAAAAACTGATGCATTTACGAAAGAGTTCGTATTTGTATTTTTTAGTAAATAAATTCTTACTCATGCAGAGAATCTTACAGGAATTATTTCTGGATGTAGTCTAAATAAATGGAAAGGAAATGGGAATAATTATTGCATATAGCAAATATGTGAAGTTTTAAAATAGGCTTTATCAGTGGTTTCAAATCTCACGGCGCACTAAATTTCGCTTTCTTTGCCAGTGTCAGCGGTAGGTATAGCCAAAGAACTTATAAATTTACCAACAAGGTCATCGTTTTTTCAAAAACATTGCGAAATCTAAAAACCTTTCTTTGTCTGTCATCACGAAAAAATCTGGCAAATCTTCAGTCATGGTCCAACTTTTTGTTGCGTGAAAGTTACCTACATGATATGTACTCTTGGCCAATCGTCAAGTATTTTCGACGAATCGCAGCCGCTTCGTCTTCCTTTGTGAAAATTGAAGAAAAAACATTTGGAATGGGAAATTCAATGGGAAAATCTATCTAGTCATGCTATTTTTGGAATCTTTAGCCAAAATTGCTAGCTCATCGTACGATTCTCGTACGTCAAGCGATCAAAGTTCACAGGAAGAAAATAAGTATCTACATAACTGAAATCTGATTGGTTGTCCGTTTGGGTGTTTCCTCCACTCATAGAAATGTCGGCGTGCACTTGGCAAAGACTTTCTGTTTCGACTGAGGGGAGAGCATTCTTTGGTAAACAAAAAACAAATATGAAGCCAAAAATTTCATATTTTTGTCTTTGTTGTCTCCAGTCACCAGTGGCCGCCATTAAAGTCAACTCAAGTTATTACGAGGAAAATAGATTCAGGATGCAGTTATGTCTATTGACTATTGCCGTATTGCGCATTACTTTTCTGAATGGATAACATGTGAACTATACATACCTTAAGATTTATTTCCTGTCTTCAGTCGTCCATCGCGAGTCGCAGTATGACATCCAAGTTGACATGAAAAAGCAAGACATTTTGAGAGAGAAAACACAATCAGAGAAATCTTCATCGCGTGTCATTTTATTTTATGGCTATGGCTAAATACATGAAAGATTCAAATAGGCAATGCATTGTAAAATATTCAGGAGGTTTTTTTGCACTCTTGTTTTTACAGAAAACAAACAATATTGATTGTTTCAAATACTTTATTGATGAAATAATAACCCATCCAACGAAAACAACCCAACCACGCATTGATGCTTGAAAAAATGAGGAAGAATGAAGAAAATCGTTGACTCGATTGTGATGACTGGATGAGCTATCAGGGGGTACTGTACCAAGGTTCATAAACCTTATGCAATTATAATTGCGCATCAGAAAGCACTGATCGTTACATGCCACCCCGATCACTTCGTATGTCATTTTGAATAATGGAATTAATTACCCGAAAAATTGCCGCATAAATAGTCGTTTTACGTAAAAAAGTTCTTGATGGGAGCAATTGTATTGGACCTTAAAGTACATGGAAAATCATTCAGTGAAATTAGTACAAATTACTTTATACATACTTTA
>JAHZNI010002954.1:0-22260 GCA_027744415.1 Seira ritae
AAAATTTCTCGTGCAAGTTCAACTGACCCTTTTCGAATCAAACCATCCATCCTACACATGCAAATAAATGCAGAATAGAATGTAGTTTACTCTACTTTGAAAAAATTTTATATTGAATTAATGATAAACAAGTTTTCGAGTGCTTGAAAAAATATTACTCACGTTCTAACTTGATTTTCTCCAGAGATTTTTGTCGCAGTATTTTGCGGACCATCTTTTGAAAGCGTCGTCATTCCACCAAGCTGATTATTATTCCCTTTCGGTCGACCTAGACCATCGGTCTCAAAACGGAGGCCGAATAGCATCTCCTGATCCGTCTTCTCAACTTCATCTAGAAAGGAAAATATTTGCCTGCAAGACATAACAATTATCAAACTCTCTAATTGACTCCTTTATCTTCATTATTTGATTTATTTGCTCTATACTTTGATTTATTATCCTTCGTGTCCGTCACTTCATCGTTTCCTGACCCAGGTCTTGGAATTCGAGAATGCCGACCTTTGCTTCCTTCCGTACTGCTGGATCCACCGCCACCACTTTTACGACCACCGCCGTAGCCTACTTCCCCAAACGTTTTCATGCTTCTCGCTGAGCCCAGCGATTCAGTTGAATTCTTTTCAGCGAGACAAGAACAAGAGCGTGCGGATCTGAATCCCGAAGAAGTGAATTCGCTTTCTCCCTTTTTGCAACCGCGATAATGCTGCTCCTCTTTGGAGGTATATTCAGGCCTGTAATGTTCTTTGGCCTGGTGGGAATGGCTTTCGTCATACAGTGGAATGTTCCTTTTTTCCACCATCATCCTCGGAGATGATTTACAACTTTCCAAGATACAATTTCTAGACTCCGCTCTAGAGTCTGGATTTGAAATTGACAGAAATGGAGACTGTGACCTAGCGCTTAGCTCCTCACTAGCATTTCGATTCCTAACCTTTCTGTCCTCATCCTCTAGAAGGTTCAAAGCAGAGCAAATTTTTCTTTGAATTTCTTCTTGGTCTATTTCGAAGGCACTGCGAGGAGAAACTGACATGGCGTCTCCACCACCCCCTGCACTACTCCCACTATTGACATACTGAATAGTGGATAGTGCATCTGACGTGGAAGAAAATGCTTGATTATTGGAGTCTGATGATTCCGAACCACCGCTTCCATCTCTTTTATTTTTACCAGATGAATTCTTTAAAATGTATTTTGCATTTCTCTGTTCGGAATGCAATAAAAAAGGGTCATTTGGATTTGTACCTAGGAGCACTTCTGCAGCAGCACTTAAGGGTCTCTCAAGTCTCGAAGAGTTCGGAACACTTTGCTCCATTACTTGTTGGGGACAAGTGATATCAGACAGCTCTATCCCGGATAAATCCATGTTAAACCGCTCTGCCAAAGTTGACGCTAACATGAGCTTCTCTTGCACCTCTCTTTGGCTACTATCCATTATGCCTGGAGTAAACATCATCGAGTCATTATTACATCCGCTTTTCATGTCTTTCCTCAGCTCATCAACGAGTTTTTCCACACTACCTGCCTTACTTGATAGGGATGCGCTGGTAAAATCATGTTGAGGAGTTATTGTTCTTTTCTGCTTTTGCTGCTTACTTGCCTCGGTTGATTTGATCTCATTGATGAGATCAGATACATCTTGTAAAATGTTATCGCTGTGCATTAGCAGAAGTCTGTCAAACTGTGAGGATTTAACTGTTTCCATATTCTCTCTCGATGTGTCTTCATGGACAGCTTTCGTTTCAGGAGAATTCTCGGTGAACGTTCGATTCAAATCAGGCTTACGACGAATTCCACTCCCACTACTACTACCACTTCTTGCGGATGCCAAGCTATCCTTTCTTAGCTGAGATCTATTTTCCTCCTTTAGAGCTTCATCTGGATGCTCCGCTATCTTCATTTCTATCATTTGTGCGTGAAAATTGGGCGACCTCGCCCTCGATATCGGATTCACTTCGTGTTCGGTGTCAGAATCCATGGCGTAGGTGTCCATGGAGTATGACCGTTTGTTGAGGCGAGGAGGAGGCTGGAATCTAGCAGCTCGGTTCGGCGGGGTAGTGTTATGGGCACTTTCATTATTGTTGGCATAGTCCTGCTTCCAAACTGGTCTTGGAGATTCGGCTGCGGAAGTCACTGTAGATTCCTGATCATTAGTGGAGCATGAGTCATTTGATGTGACTGATACACTACGACTCCTATCCGAAGAAAATGAAAACGGTCTTCTACGCAGGTTAGCTGCTTCGCCACTTCTATCATGAGGGTATTCGAATCTTATAGGCTCGGATCTTATTGACAAGTTGGAGTTCAGGGAGGAAGGCTGCTCGAAACCGTCGATTCTTACATGCTTAGTGGTTTTGTTAACTTTTAGCCTTGAAATATTGGTATTCTCATCCAGTCTAACGTTGCTTCCTGTTGGTCCGCGCTTATTGGCGTTGGCTAATTGGGGCTCCGAATTCTTTCGGAAAAGCTCAGATGCCTGCAATGTAACAGTAAGAGCCAATACTATAATAAATTATTGTAACTGATTTAGAAATTTTTATTTAATAAAATACCTTCACGGTGGGTCCTAACGAATTTTTATTTCTTCCAGTGACCGCTGACTGCACTCTCCTATTGGAGTTTAAACTGGCGGCACCCGCTGTCCCAGTTGACATTTTTGAATTGTACGGACTGGAGCGCGATAACTTTTCAGGTTTTTCAATCATGCCACCGGAACTCGACAAAGCTCTTATGCGACTCCCACTCGCAGAAATAGTGGACACGCCTGACAGTGGCCTGCTCTTCCCATTTCCTGATTTAGAAAATGGTTCTCGTTCTCGTGTCGTAGGTTTGGCCTGAGTTAATAAATAAAATATTTTTTGCGTAATATTTTCAGGATGAGTAATAAAAGGAGCACACCATTGCAGATACATAAATATTTGGCATACTCACACTCACGCTTTTCCCTTGAAGTCCAAGCATCGCGTTCTACTTTAAGAGTCTATATATTTTTAGACCATTTGGATGGCTAATGTGTGCACTTGCAAAGGACAAAATAACTGTAAAAATATTATTCAACCTATCCCCAAACGCTTTTCCCAGAGAAAAATGCTTTTACCTGGCTGATCTGATACTAAAAATGTTGTAGTACAGAAGGTAAGGTAGTTTAGCTTTCATGTTTACGTCAAGAAAACTGAACGAGTCATCATCAAAAAAATTGGAGTGGACAGCTTCGGGCTCAGGCAATGGCAATTTCCATGAAAAAAGTATGCCATGCCAATAAAGAGAGAAACAGTTTTAGTTTGGTGAAAGCTGCCAGAAAGTGCATTGCATGGAAAGAGAGGGGAGGACGGCGAAACGCTCGCTCTCGGTTGGTCGGTTGCTAAGACAATAGCAACCAAACAACGCTAATAATGAAACTCCTTTTTGACTCTTTGCCCGTTCATTGTTCATAAATTCAGAAAAAACTTTGTTTTCGTTTTCTTTTTTTCCGTCTGCAAAATTCGTTTTCATATTTTCCGTGGCCTGTCAAAATTCTCGTTGTCCATCCTCAACAACTCGGGTCAAAACTTCAAGAACAAGGTAAGCCTCTACACTTTAACGACGAAACGATTCTTAATTGTGGTTATGAGTTCATAAACGTGGCAATTTGCTAATAATGTGGATTTGATTCTGCTACTTTCAGATTTCACCTGGACTAACCCGCTGACCAACACAGCCATCATCATGAGTTGCGGCGAGGAGAAGCCAAAATGCTGTCCTCCAGATAATGCAAAACGGTGTCCTCCTCCACCTCCTTGTTGCACCAACGTTCCGGAAACGCCAACCTTCAAGTGTCCAGCGGATGACTGCCCGAAGCCAAAGAAATATTGTGAAGAGAAGAAGGACGACAAATGCACCTGCGTTGGATCCAAGAGCGCTTGCGAAGGTGACGGTGGAAAGCAGAAGAAGTGCTAGAGTCTACCTGGCTACTCTGACTCTGGAGATGGTTTAGCGCTCAACTTAAAGTTTTGACCTTTCCAATGGACTCGAAGTAAATATTTTACTAATATTGTATCTTAAATGGCCCAAAATTCTCAAGTTTTATAATGCAGCAATAAACTTCCAATTCTTTTTTGGTGAAACAAAAGTCCTAAGCAGTTGTATGTTCGGTGCATTTTATCTTCTTCAAGCATGCATGAATTAATTAACTTTAATTTTAATCAATATTATTTTTTAACGAAACTAATTTGCATCAATTACACGAGTTCTTTCAAGCATATTGTTATTACATTTATTTTGATTCAAACGCATTTTCGGTGAACTATGGTAGGTCCAAATTCATTGTACTCGGCTTTAGATATCCAGTTATCTTGGAATGATGATAAGGAGCATAAGACAGACCCGCCCATCCATACTGAATAGCATCGTTCATCTGGAGCGACGATCTTGACAGTAGTTGACTCGGCACATGCCTCAGTCAAATCCTTTTGCAATCGCTCTTGTAATCCGTTGAACATTGTTGTTCCTCCACTCAGGATGATATTGGAAAATAGGTCCTATTTTTAAGATATTACTGTAAAGAACTTATCATGCATCAAATTCGTTTTAAAGGGTCTCACCTTCCTAACATCAACGTCACATTTGGCTACCGTATCATAAGCAAGTTCTGATAAGCCGCTCAGAAAATTCCCACAAAAGAGGAAAATTAGTTAACAGTTTCTTCAATGCTTTTTAAAAGTCTTTTCATTTACCATCATAAATAGGAACAGTGTGACTGACACCATCGCCCGAATCAACCACCATCCCTGTCGTTCTTCCGGACGCATAGAGTGTAAGATTTGCTTGGATTGCGACACACATTTTTGGAACGGAAAATTTTTCGAACATGACCTTGCAGAGAAACGATAAAAGCTTTAACGTGCAAAAGTATATTATGCTCGTGTTAAACACAAATATATGAAGTTAACTTACCTCTGCCAACTTTTCCCTATTGATTTTAGGATTCAGTGGTGCTTCCGTTAGTAATACTGGATGCTCGGAAGGGTCTATCCGTAACTCGTTGTGGAAGCAATGGTGCCAAACCTTTTCCATGTCTTCCCAATTTTTAATGACGCCATGTTCTATTGGATATTTAAGGCTGAGTAGTCCCCGCTTAATCTGAGCTATTTCTCCGACAAAAGTATCGATGAATGTGTTGCTCCTTAAAGATTTCTGCAACATATAAAATACTGATTTAGCAAAGTGAATAGATAGAAATGAGCAAGTTAAGACCTACTTTGAAGTTTCAGGCAAAGAGATATATGTACCTTATGCTTTGGACGACCCACTATGGCTGAGAAAACCGTGGTAGGAGCATTGTCCCCTGCAAAGCCAGCCTTACACATACCGGAGCCATTGTCGATTACAACTGCTCTTGCTAGTTCCTCATCCGAACTCATGACTAGATGCACAATTTTTATATTTTGAAAAATTCAATTCAATTGAAAAATTATAAAAGTTTACATGTATTTATACCATCCCATTCGGAATGCTTTTGTCAGACCTTTTGTCGCAGACGCAATACTGATAGGTCGATGCCAATGTTGGTGTACGTCATAATTGGTGATAGTGGAGAATTAAAGAAGAAATAGAACGAAATGCAGGTGAAAAATGTCAACAGTCAATCTATGTAGTGTACATGCGATACCTTTTGCTATTATATACAAATAATGTTGCGAATTCACATGTCCAGGGAGGATGTGCAAAAGATTTGCTTATTTAAGCTAATTGGATTGGTTTTATAATGTCAGCCCAATTTCATGGACTGGAGTTGGACAGTCTCTGAACACAATGTTATCTTATGTTATCTCAAGAGCATGCATAATCGTGTGCTATTCAATATTTTTTTTCAATGGAGAGCTGGGCATTGTGTTTGTGACTCATGACTGGTATTTCAAGCGTGCAGGCAGACTGAAAAGGATCGCAAAATTTTGCTTTCACATGCTATACAAGAAATGCATTAGCAAATTACAATGGAGCTTTATTTATACGGATTCCTCAAGATTCCTCAAATCTTTAGAACTGTTTTAATTTAAGTAGGTGCTATGTGGAATGTTGGTTACTGGTTTTATTTAGATTTTGCAAAATTGAATGTGTCCCATGTCCCACAAAATATCATCAACACATCAAGTTTTGAACAAAATTCAACATCTTTAATAGTCCATTACGGACTTCATTAATGAAACACTGGAATCAGAAACCAAACAATCTGTTTAGTAACTATTATTGATACTACATAAAAAATCATTGCATTAGCTCTCACTGTGGCGCATAAAGCTTGTAAATAAATTAAAGATTTAGGTTGTACAAGGAGGTCCGGTTATCGGCAGGGATGGGGGTAAACAACCCATGTACATGATCGTGAGAGTGGCCGCTGTACCGGTGGCCAACGACGTGGCCACGCTGGTAACTCGAATCACAGTCGTAACTGTGGATGTTCTTCCCAACCCAACGCGCGCTCTATCCTCTTCGTCTCCTTTATGATAGACAGGAGAACTAGTCGTTCCAAAAGGCTCATCCTCTGAGTTTTCATCAAAAAGCAGATTTGGTGTTTCCGTAGATGTCAATAATCCAACATCGTCATTTATTATTTCGCTAATATCTGAATTTGTCGTCTCTGGGGTGTCTTGAGATGGGTATAAAGGCGTAGAAAATTCTGTATCTGTGGACTGCGATTCCAAACTTTCAGGTATTATTTGATTTGGTTGGACATTTGGTGGATAAATAACAGACTGTGAACATGGCTTGTGAGCTTCCAAGTATTCGGCCACTGCTTCACGGTCTCTGATCGTTGTAGGGCCAACAACAATCTGCATGGCTGCTGTGGGTTCAATTTTCAGGGGCAGGTCATTAGGAACGGCAGACACTTGTCGTCTTCTTCGACCAGCTGCACATGGTGTTAGTGCGGCTGTTGGGGCGACGCAAGTTCTGAAGGAAGCAGTCGTTACAGTACTCACTGCGTGGAGAATGACAAAATGGATTCGCATTCATGATTGAAGTTGATTAAGCACTACAAAATGTTAATCATAATCTTACCGGTAGATACAACGGTTCGTGTTACAGTGGCAGGACCGAACAGATTCCCTCCGTTATTGTTTCCAGCAAGTAGCGACAAGCCAGGAATCACGAAAGACAGACCTCCAGTTCCAGGTCGGTTTCCAGCATGAATGTTTCCTTGTCGGTTTACAGCAAGCGTGTTGGCTTGCTGATTGACATTTTGAAGAAGTCCTAACCGACCCTGCACTTGCAGTGCGGATGAACTACAAAATCTAAAACTGCAAGAAACACAAACGCTTAAAAGAAGTAGAAATCTCATTTTTAGTTCGCTGATTTGATAGCAGAGACTTTAGTTTAGGAGTGGTCGGCTAGCAAAGCTAGAATAAGAATGAATCATTTTTCGGGGTTAGCGGCTTCTTGAAATCGACTATCAGCTATACCGGACGCCTGAAGCAATAAAAATAAGAAATTAATCATTGCGACCATGACTCATCGTTTCATGATCTTGCCAATTTGCCTGCATTTGCATTACAATGTCAGGGCTTTTGTTAAGATAATTTTAGAAGACATTTGTTACAGTAAAGCAATAACTTGAGATTCGATGAGATGTATGTATCTAAAAGCGGTTGGTCGTAAAAGATATTTCTTCCGATGACCGCTTTTAAAACTATCAATGAAACATGCACCTCAATGCTATTGTATGCTACATTGTTAGCAATTCATGGACTGATGGACTAACGGCTTTTTATCATCTCACATCTCTCTTCATTCAAAACAGGCATACTTGCTGTCAATCATTTTATTGTTTCAAAACGTACGTTCAGAGTAATAATACGGAGGAGGTAGGCATCAATTGATTATATGAACTGAAGACTGATGATGAAGTCAACTTCATCGATGCAGTGATGTGGGTATTATTCTTTACTACACCAAACGTCTAAAGTTCGTCTTCAAACACATCTCGAGAAGTTCTGAATCTGGTGAGATAGAAAGAGTAGTGGTAGTAAAAAAAATTTAAGTGGTTAATTACTTTTCATTCCAATCGAATGATTTTATATCTTTCCTTGTAATAAAATGGTCATCATTTGAACACAGAGATTGACCAGTGGCTTCCCCATACACGTGCATAAACAAGCATCACAATAAGTATTTACGTTTCGCAAAATAAATATTGGACAGAAGCAGACAATTTACAGAAATTTTTCCTACTCCACACTGCATTCGAAGATGCTGGGAGAACATAGACGAAAGCTGGGCAATAAAATAAAATAATGTACTCTACCCTATTATGTACATGCATGCTTTTTATGTAAAAATGGAAATGGATTCAGACAAATCTCAAGTCTTGAATCGCAATTAATGAAAAGGTCAAAAGTTGACGGTCGTAATAATTAAATCTGCTTCTCTGACTGAGGTAAACATCTTTTATGCTACAAACCAAGCTCTTCTCCTCAGTTCAATTTGATTTTTTATTCGCATTGTATACTTCGCGGAGCATCATAATTGTGATTAACTAGATTGAAGCCGAGTAATTAAAACTTTTTCTAACGGTTGAGAAAATGACATCGATACTCAAATTTTTATTCAGGGGGATCAGTATATTTTCTATATTATTTCAATTTATTTCTCCGGCTTTAGCAATCCCGGGATCATTTCAAGTTGTACACTTCCTAGATCCAAGTAAAACTTATTTTTAAAAGTCCAATTTACTAATTTATTTTGCTTGGATATTAACTTTACAATTTACATTATAGGTGACTCGGAAACTGTGTATTATTCCTCCTGGAATTCAGATCAATGGATAAAATGGTTACGTGAAAAATTCGCACAAGAGGCAGAGGAAAAGCGTGCTAACAAGCAAAGTGAAGACAAAATTGACGACCAAAATGAGATTACCATTATGGAGCTTCGTGGCTCTTGGGTGAACATCGTCATTCCTGCGACTCAAGAAGATTTTAAAACTTCATATGGACCAGATTCAATGCATGCATACAGTGATCCTCACAAGAATGATTACTTTTGGAGCGACTACGCTTACCCTGTTTTTGTCATCATTCGTTCCCCGAACGCAACAATCAACATAACTGAAGAGGAAGCAACAAGTCAGGAGGAACTAGAGACGAGGAAGCGTACAGTGTATGGCTATAATGTGTACAACTGTGCAGAGAAGAAGATGTTTGTTAATGCAAAAATAGATCCTGTAACTGAAGAACCAATTCATTTTCAAACATTTTTCCCAAAGAGGGTCAAGAACCCCAAAGATAAACTTCGAATTCCATTAAGCGTATGTACCAAAGTCTCGCAAACACGCAATTTACTTGATGAAATCAGATTTCAACTGGGATCAACGAATGTTATCTAACGTTTTGTGCATATGTAGTAGCTCATGAATAATTCATTGTCACGTCGTACAATTTTCAATGTCTGGATTGCTTATATGGAATGAAGTGTGAGCTCATTGTTTACAAATGAAAAAGATGAAAATTAATTTTTTAGCCAAACTAAAAATTGTTTAATAAAATAGGAAGCAGAGGAGCAGCCAATTATCATGTGTTGTTATAATAGCACTCATTTATTTTAGAATTTTTTGCTGCATGTGACATAGGTAAGCATAAAATGTTTTCATATCGTAAAATGGCATGCATTCTACAATTTTCAGAAGAGTGGTATTTGTGGCAAGTGATCACGTAACTTTTAGAATTTGCAAAACAATATCTGCCCAAAACAACATTAAGGCAATATATTACTTGAAATTTTGAAATTAAGATAATATATAAATAGCGAGTAAAAGATAGACTTTTTTTCCCTGTTTGGGATTTTGAATTCAACTAATTTAGTGCTCATGATGGGCTCAATTAGTAACAGTACAAAAGTTTCCTCTGGACCAGATTTTAATGACAGGCTTAACAAATATCTGGAAATTGGGTCATTAGTGTTTCTGACATTTATTTTTCTCCTGTTGTTTATATTTGTTTTCGCGACCGTGTTCAGCTTTTGGTCTTACAAAAGTGGGAAATCACAATTTTCCTATGATTCAAATGAGCCAATTATTTCCCCACTTTTAAAACTGTGGCTACAAAACATGAACTGCTCAACAATACGGAACTTGTTTAAACTCGACTCAATGGACGGCTAAATTCGTGCAGATGTCACAGGGAGCATCCCAAATAATAAGTTACCTCAATCAAATCAGCGTTTTTAATCTAAAGAATTTTGCACAGGATCAAAAACGACGGAGTCATATTCATGCCATCTCTGATGCGGGGTTGTAGGGTGCAACAACGCCAAACCATTGTTGTCTGATCGAGTGGCTCAAGTGATGCATCATGCTACATACACTACACCTATTTCATTATCATCTAAAATTTAGGAAAATAAGGTAAGCCAAATGCGACATAATATTTTTAAGTTGGTACAAGATATATCAATAACAATAATTACTAGATTGATTAGGTTGGGAACATAACATGCAATAAATACGCAGTGTAATAATGAAAAACAATCTGAATGCGACATCTCGGCAATCTCGTCTCTTACTTTCCTTATTAATTTGATTAAATCCAAGTATCCTAGTGTAAAAAACGTAAATGTTTTAATTTTGTGACTGGAAGTGTTTGTAGGTTTTGGAATTTTGGATGCGTATATGCATGGCATATATGTATATATATGTATATATACGTAATACTTTTCGGAGAATCATCAGATCAATGTCCAAAAATAATAGGGATATCATCCATTTTTCCAATAAATCTTGTCGCATGAGCTTTCATGAATAGAACTGGATGAGAATGATATAATGGACAGGTATATTTAGACTACTCATTTTTCACTCCTCAGGTCTGGCATACCTTCCATTTGTTACTGTCAAAGTCCCTGAAACAAGCCAAATAATTACTGTCAATGAATAAAAAATGAAATGGAAAATTATGCTCTTGTGTTTGCACGCGATTTTATTTTTAGGAACATGCATTTCTAAAATGATTTCTAGTTCGAGGAATCAGTAGATTTCAAAGCACTCTATATAGTACAAAAACCAGTGACATCACTCATGCATCCATTAGGAAAGGTCGGTCTGATTTCATTTTACTGCGGAAATGGAAAAGTATTGTTGAGGAGGAAAAAGATCCGCCATAAATAAAATAACGCTATGTACTATAACAAGTGCACCTTCAAATGTACAACCACCACCATACCACCGCCACCGAGAAATAATAACATATTTTGAAGCTCAGTCAGTAACCTGAGCTTGGTAAAGTAGGTGCCATTTAAAAGTATTTAAAAATTCAGTCAGAAATGTTTCGAATTTCCCTGTAAAGCCCCACTTTGCATCGTAATTAATTAGTTTTACGGCCCGCAGCAGAAACGAAGATCTTCATCATGATGTCATTTCAGGTTAAACGTGTGTTTTTAGCTTTGTGCAATTTTGCGTGCCAGTTTCTTTTCCTCGTCAAGACTTCAGATGCTTACATACAGGGCTCAGGTAAGATAGAGTATGATTTTAGTAGGGCAGGTAAAATGGAGTTCTTATTAAGTAACTTTTTGATAAGGTTCAACAAAGCAATGGTCCGTAACCGAATCTACCTACGGCAGAGCCAGGCCTGGTGAATTAATTTTCAAGGAGGAATTTAATACTTTAAACTTAGATCTTTGGAATCATGAAATCACAATGGCTGGAGGAGGGGTACATATAGCACATACTTGCCTTTGTCTTATTCTGCTTGCTTCTTCTTATCATTCATATGCTTTCATGAACAATTCCGGTATTGATTTGCAGAATGGCGAATTTCAAATATATGCGAATAACAGATCAAACAGTTATGTTAAGTATGGGAAGCTTTACATTAAACCTACTCTAACGGCGGATATTTTTGGCGACCAATTTTTAGAAGAGGGTAGTGTTCATTTGGGTGGATCAGCTCCAGTTGATCAGTAATTGACAAAAATCTTTCTTGAACAACAAAAATTACTCTTATATCTTTCTAATTAACTGATTTTTATGCTCTAAGGTGTACTAATTCTTTGTGGGACGGGTGCATGAAACAAGCTACTCATTCAAACATAATTAGTCCTGTTATATCGGCCAGGATTCGGACTGCAGGGGCATTCTCATTTAAATATGGGAAAGTTGAGGTCAGGGCAAAGATCCCAACAGGAGATTGGCTATGGCCAGCGATTTGGCTGCTCCCTGAAAAGAACTTTTACGGGTAAGAGGATTACTTTATGTGGTAATGTTAATCGTAAACACAGGTTTAGCCTATCAAAAAATGAAAATCACAAATCTCAGTGTAATTCTTAGTTCATGGCCAGCTTCAGGCGAAATAGATTTGTTGGAGTCTCGAGGAAATGCAGAATTATATGACGCAGATGACAACCACATTGGAGTGGAGCAAGTCGCTCAGACATTACATTTTGGCCCATTTCATTCCATGAATGGCTGGGAGAAAACACACTTCGAGAGAAACTCTAGAAAAGGCAATGGATACAACAAAGGATTTCATTTGTATCAAGTGGAGTGGACTCCAGGTAAATTGGTGTTAGTTATAGTTATGCTGAAAATTGATGTAAAGAAGGGAAAAAGTTTAAAGCTATGCACCTTTCCATTCTAAAAAGACTTTATCAAGTTTAACATCGACGGAGAGCCAGTAGCTGAAGTTATTCCAGCAAAGGATGGATTTTGGGCCCTGGCAGGATTTCCTGACGAATTCGATAACCCATGGCGTTTCGCAGAAAACCCAAAGTTGGCACCATTTGATCAAAAAGTAATGTAATGCAATTTTGTTTAATGTAACGCAATGATGTAAAAATACGTTTACAATAATGCAAAGCAATAATTATTGCAAAAATCACGTTCAAAATCAGTGTACAAAGTTTAAAGTAAAGCATTTTTTCTTGTCCAGTTCTACATTGTATTAGGACTAGCAGTAGGCGGAACCAATGCATACTTTCCTGACGTTTCAAGAGGTCCATATAGAAAACCCTGGAAAAATGATTCACCAACGGTGAGAAAAACTATACTATTATTAGACAAATGACATTGTTGCATTTTTTCGATGGATGATGTCTTGATGAATAGCCATTTGTTTAAAATATTTTGATTGATCTCAGGCAAAACGAGATTTCTGGAACGGCAGAGATGCATGGTACCCAACGTGGAAAGACGAAGAGGCTGCATTGGTAGTTGACTACATTCGTGTGTGGGCAATTTAAACAGCTACCTTAAGAATACAACTAAAGATAAGAGGCATACAGGAGTGTAAATAGTAAATGCGTATAATTAAGTAGGCATACATTTAATTTCTTTGAACACCTGTCCTTGCAAACAACCACGATAGTGAGTAACAATATACATACTCCATTTTATTCTTAAAAGTGTCCAAAGCAAAAGTAGGTCATCCATTAAAGTGTTATGTTTCGTTGTTTGTAGTCGAGAAGAGGAACTTGAATAAGAAATTCGATATTTTTGGTAGGTAAAAGTTATCAAGATGAATAAGAAAATTACAAGCAGTATTTATAATTTTTATACGTTTCACCACCACAAAGTAATTTATAAACGGCTTGTTTCAAGTAAATACGATACTTCCCAGAAATCAATGCAATGTATTATTGTGCCTTTGCCGTAGTCCTGTAGGTAGGTTTTGGTTTGGAAGTAAATGAAAAACATTGGAGGAAATCGATAGGTGTTGTATTGGGGCATATTGAGACTTTGACCTTGCATAATTTTTAAATTGTAAAGGTGAGTTTAGACTACAATTGTATTTAGTTCGAGCAAGTCTTCAAAAATCTTTGTTTGATTTTGGAATAAGATAAAATGGACATTAAAATTCAAAACGTATTTTAGTGCATCTTGTATTTATTGTCAAAACGAAGAAAGGAACGGTGTTTGCCTTCAGTAAGATTATGCTTGCGATAAATGGAGCATTTTGAATTTACCGGAGAATGAGGCACACGACACAAGCCAAAGCCACTATCCCTCCTCCTCCGCCACCAACAACATAACACGAAAGTTAGGTAACCCATACCTCTTCATGTATATTCATCTTCGTTTTGTTCCATGCTCAATTGTGCCGAGAAAAGGCGCTCTTCTAAAAAACAGAGCTCTGCTTTATGCCGGCATATAATCCGATATACTTTGTTTCCCTTCTTCGCCTGCCTGTGGACAAGTCACATTACACGGGCCAAGCATTATAGAATAGACCAGCCAAGAAAGTAAAGAACAGATTTTACCTTTTCGAGCGAGTTGGAGCTTTTCAGAGAGAGCGTCGTTTTGAGAAGCATTTTCTGGTTGCCAGCTCCTACCTACCGGCTTGTTTGGTTTTGGCTTTATCCTCTCTTCTACCACCTACTTCAGCTTCATACTTATTCCTACCACCAATCCAACCACACACCGTAAAGGATTGTCATCATCATCATTGTCATATTAAAGTTTAGAAAAAGATGCATTGAACTCCGTATACCTCCGTCAACCTCTTGATTTTTTCCATGAAGCACGAAATAGAAGTGCGATGATGACATAATGCGGTGAAGTGTAGCAGAAAATTCTTTTGCCATCTCCAATGTCCAATCGTCAATCATCTTGCCTTTGCTAATGTCATAAGTATTTTAATTTTCTTATGTATTTGTAACAAGGCACATCATTTCAAGGAAATGTGAACAAACTGATTTCGATTCATTTTTTAATCGAGATGATTTTCGTTTGATCATCGGCTCAGTATGCATGCATGTATTGTACTTTCATTTGGATATTACATTTTTGCATTCATTCATACATGCCTCTGTGAGCAAACGCATCATCAACGGTTTTATGGATTTTCATCACAAAAGGCTGACTTTTTTCTCTTGAAAAATGCATTCTTTTAATAAGAAGAATATCACCAATATTTATACAGCATCATAACGAAAATCAAGCTAAAATTTACAGATTCCGTGCGAAAAGTGAAGGAACCACACAGAGAACTTTAATACATATCAACTATTTTTTATAATATGTATTCTCATGAAAAATGTTACAACCACGATGATAATGCATCAAAGGCGATGATGGCATGTAAACGTGCCAATGAGCTCATACGAGGAACGAGCATGTACATGTTGGACTAAAATGCAATACCAATGGTTGGCAATCGACATTTGGTTCTCTCCGGTCTGTCGTTGTCCTATAGCTCTTCATGGTAAGGTTTGAACAGAACAGAGGAATCCAATCCAGCGATGCTGCTATGTTCGCTTTGCCACTCTCTTGACTTGACACCTTGTTTCTTTATTCGGTCCACTAGTTTGTCCGTCAGTCCAGCCAGCCATTGTTTCCCCTGTTAGCTCCACAGTAGTCACTATAAAAATTATTTACGTAAAAGTGCTTACTGATATTTTCTAATTAGAATGTTTCCAGTTTACAAAGACTTCCGATAATAATAATTCGACCTTTGGTGAGGGTAAACTAAACTATAATTAAAGTAAGTACTAGAAAATCAACGAACCAAACGATGCCGAACTAATGTTAAAAAATAAAGTGTCAAAAGGATGAGAGAAAATGTTATTTTTAATATTTCCTACACACTTCAGAGAATGCTAAGGCCAACCCTTGTTTGCCGGCAGTAAATATTACTTGATAAAAATTGCAAAAATCATTTTGCTTCGCTACGTCCATACATCTACTTACAGACTATTCCAGTGTTACATTATCTGAATGGAGGAGTACATGCATACTTTTTTTTAAAGTTAGCGATTGAGGAAGCTTGAGCAACGTAACAACGATGAGCAGATCGACTTATGCACGAGTTGCATCAACATGAAAGAAGACTCCAAAAAAGAGTAAAAATGTGTTAGGCAAAAAGCAAACACCTCTATCCTAATATCCCGAAGAACCCAACAAACTTTAACGAGAATTGTAATGCAAGATGTGTGCCGTGTGCCCACCGAAATATTATGTATCATAGTATCGTATATTGTGGATGATGATGCTTCGATTCTTTTGCCTCCTCTCTCACTATCACAATCTACTCTTAACTTTTTCCCTTTCCATTAATGTGCTCAGTACTCATGCAAGTACGCTTTGGTTTGGCTAAGAGATAGAGATAGTGGAAGAGAAGCATAATAATTTTTTTCCGAATAGCCTTTACAGGTCGCTATTCTATTGGTATAGTAGTATATTCCTTGCGAGTTTTTTACACTCTTCTCTCGCTCACTCGTCCTTTCCTCTCCTCGAATCCACACAATCCCCTATCATAATACAATACACAGTGGTTTGGTTTGGCTTAGTCCATACATCACATTAAATTGCGTTGCTAATATTTTAGTTTTTCAGTTATTTTTTAAAAATGTCCGACACCAAAATGGAAACGAATTCGGAGACGTCAGCGCAGGTAATATTTAAATAATTGTGGTAGCGTTAAATTAAAATTTTTACAAACATTTTGTGATATTTTATTACGAAAAATTTTAAACGCCGAAATACGCTCCAGAAGATGTACGTGAGTGTAGAGTGTATCATCTTTCCAGAAGTGTTTAACATTAGGAAGATAGCTTATAAGCGAAGCGTTGGGGGTCCGGTTTGTTATTGCCTATCGCGATGCAATATGCAATGCAATTTATATTTGCGTGCGAAGAAGCCTTAATAATAAATAATATTATATGTACTATCATCATGTGAATAATGTACAAGTGAAACAATATGAAAATATATAAGGACACTCAAAATGAATTGTAATTCATGCTATATTTTTATGGCCCCAAAAAACCGCTCAAAAATTTAACTCAAAATATGCCCTCATTTGTTCGGCAGATTTTTCCATTAAAAATTCTTAAAATGACATGTCGTAAGTCTTCAAGAAAAAGTGCTACTACATTTTAAATGTATGCTATACTGAAAATATGAAATGACACAAATTAATTTTTATGACAGGAACGACAAGCGAGAAAATTAGAAAGGGATTTTATGAAATTGATTAAATATTTAATGACCCTGTTATCATCATCGCTTCTACTTCTACCCCTTTTTGGGTTTTACGAATCAAATCGGGGAAAGAATTTTTTGAAATTGAAAAGCCAACTTTTGAATTCTTTCTTTGGCAAGTTTTTACGTACAGCTGCGGCTCAAGATATTGAATCTAAGTTTAAAGCCATGTCCAAAAATCAGTGAAAGAAAAAACAAACTGAAATCAAATCTTGTCATCACCTGTGATTACCCGCACATCTGTCTCGGTGTTTTGTATTTTTTAACGTTCATGCTAATTAGTCCCGATGATGAGTGCAAGCAAAGCGTAAATGAATATCATTATGCACTTGATGCCGTGTCGCCACTTAACTCACTGTCAACGTTTTGTCCGGACGCCCTCCCGCACTCGAGTTTCTACGGTTTAAAAAGCATACGGCTACCTGCAAGCAATTCCCACCAACAACGCGCTAACTTCGAACATAAGATTTTCAGATATTTTTCTTGGCATTGTGATAAACGAATACGAACCAAATAGACTACTACTTCGCAACATTCTGAGATAACGTTTTGATTGCTTTTGCAAATTCATCCTTTTCGTTTGAAAAAGCTAGAGACGTATTAACTGAAGGGATATTGCAAATTACTTACCTTGAATTGAAGTTTTTACTTGAATTGATAATATTTTGACTCTTGCGTTCCTTAATCTAAAATTGAACTGTAACCGATCGCGGCGCTGTATTACTGTAGGGTGGAATCGATTACTTCACGTCTGGCGGGGTCATTAATCTATAGCTTATCCAAGGACAGATTTTTAAAGCTGTCGCAATGTTAGAAATGGAAAGTGAGGCGAAGAAAATGGAAATTGTAGTATCAACAACGGTGGAGTAACAAATAAAGTTTATTTTAGTGGAGACGTGGAAAATACCTAGATTTAAAGTTAGATTTTGTAAGATTCTTTTTTTCTATTTGAAGGATGGGTCACCTGATGCAGGAGCATCGCAAAATTCAACGAAAGGAAGACGTGGTAGTGCAGGAAGACCTAAGATGAGTCGGCTGATGAAAGATTTGCAAGAGGGGGAAGCCTTGCTGAAGGTAATGAGCGAGCTTCAGATGAAGCGATCACGTGGCAATGGTCATGTAGTACTGGAAATCCTTAATTTGTTTTGTGGTTATACAGGAAATGGGTCATACGGAAGAGGGTCCAGAATTGGAGGGAAGGAGAAGGACAAGAAGTTCGATGAGAGGAGCACCTCCCCCAATCACGCCACCCCCTGTCAAGAGAGAGCGTAGATCGGGCTCATCAACAAATGCGACTCCGAATTCAGCCGATAAGAAGAAGCCGACCCCTACCCCTGCCGCTAGTGCGAAAGGGAGAGGTCGAGGGAGACCGAAGAAGGCAGAGGATGCAGAGGAAAATAATGTGAACGACGAAGAAGCTTCGACAAATGACAAGGCCGACTCAAATGAAGCAAAACCTAATGCTGAAGCTAAGGAGAAGGAAGAAAAAGCACAAGAACCTGAAAAGATGGAGGTAGATGAAGTACAAGAGAAGAAAACTGAAACTCCGAAGAAGGCAGATAAAGATAAGGTAGATGCTCCAGCTCCAGAACCAACTCCAAAGCAGGAGGAGAAAGAAAAAAGCAACGATACAGCAGCGTCGAAGCAAGATAAAGATAAAGCAAAAGTGAGTGAGCAAAGTTTTTGTTTATGTATTATAGCAGCACGCATCATTTTAAAAACCGCCTGCGTTACATGTTTATTTTGATTTTATTATTAGGAGGAAGTAAACAACAAGGAAGACAGTAAGAAGAAACCTGTTGAAGAAAAAGAGAAAACACCAGTTAAGGAAGCCACTCCAAGCCCAGCTAAATCGTCGTCACCTGCTAAAGAAAAAGAAGCAGCAGCTGCACCTGCCGCCAGCGCTGCGAAGGAATCTACCCCTACCCCAACTCCAGAAAAGAAGGAGAAAGAGTCAGCAGCAGCTTCTCCGGCTAAGGCCCCTGTTACAGAAAAGCCAGAAAAGAAGGAGGAACCTAAGAAAGAAGAACCTAAAGAAACTCCCAAGCCTAAAGAACCAACACCTACGTCGTCCCCAGTAAAGGCACCAGCTGCACAACAATCCTCTGTGACGACCCCCGAGAAGCCTGCAGTAGTGGAAACCGTCAAAGTGCAAACACCAAATGCTAACGCTAATAACTCGACTCCTGTGTCAAACAACAGCAACAACAGTTCCCCGACGTTATCTAAAGAAACCAACAATGCTAATGCTAATTCCACTACTGCCTCATCTCCCAATCAAAATGCTGCTCCAGCATCCACGGTGCCACCACCAAAGTCAGATTGAACTGAGAAATGGTTTTAATATTCAGGTAATCTTAAAGTGGGAAGTGTATATTTTATTGGTGTGCAAACTCATACTTTACTGTTGAAAGAGGTTGAATTGCTTCGTGTTGTGTCTCCCCTCAAGACAGACACTTAATCATTGTATAGTTTAATTAATTAATAATTATTAGAAAATGATTTCTATCATCTCTTATCATCTATCTGAAGACATACAAAAATCAGCCCACGAAAAATTCTTGTATGAAATGTGTAATTTAGATAAGTTTTATCAAAACTTTTGTTATTCCTAATAAGGTTAATTTTACTGTTTTTAATGATAGTATAGTTATTACTTAGGTTTACGGAAGTAAAAAATGTCACATTGCATTACTGTAATAGTAATAAATACTTTTAACTTAAAATTGACACGTTCGAATATTGCTGCTCTTAATAATTTTGAATTAAATATTGCTAAGTATGTGGGTTCCATTCATTTTCAGTGCTTTTTACAGTGTGCAACAAATAAAATAAATTAATTATGCTGTTTGAATTATTAGTATGATCTATTGTATCTCTTCCGCGTGACCTTATTAACACCTTGCCTGCATTGGGTTACAATGCACGTATGACAGTATGTGTGTAATTGTCAATTTGTAATATTTAGCCTTTTGCTCTCTGGTAAAAGTTTAATGGCATTTGCTTGAAAATGTATTGATTACAAATTTAAACCATTTTCATTTCGGTTCAATGTGGAACTGACAACCAGGCCCGTTATGGTTTCTTACCAAAACGTTAAAGCTTTTGAGCTATTACTGAACAAAACTTCTGCATTCAGAATTATATTAATGCCATTAAATATTTTCCAAACACCTTAAGGCAAATTGATTCATTATACAATTATTGTGTTGTACTTCAATGTCATCGAGAGATTGAATTAGTGTTGAAATGACAAATAAGTAAAAATATTTTTTGAGAGTTAATGAAGTATAATAAGTATTTGTGATTTGTTAAGACTTGTGGTATTTTTTATTGTTAAACATTTCGTTGCTATTTCTTGATTTTCAACCAATCATTACACCAAAAAAGATCGATGACGATGTAGAGATAATATAGTATCTGCAACACATTTATTCCTGACATTATGTTTGAGACACTAAAATGGCTAGGTAAGTTATATTATGTATTCATTATTTGCGACTGTAGATTTTATAAAGTCTTTAGCACAGGATATTCCAAGCCTTCAAGAGAATTTTTTATGTGACCGTATTCTTCTGAAAGCAGTCCAATTGGATGGAGTGAATGAATTATTTTGTGGATGATTGCACAATTATTATTATTGGTTGTACTGCCAATTAAAATTTAATTTTGTAAAACTCTCTTAAAGTAGCTAAATCTGTAGTTTAGAAATTCAAAATGTAGTTTTAAAATATCTGAATCGAAATTAACACAAAGAATGTTTTAGTTACTTTACATTTAGTATTACTTGACGATTTGGAATTGCTGAGTAATAGCATTAGAGAAAGTGGTATGATATTGTAAAGTAATCAATAAAAAAAACTTAAAACCAAGTTCAAACGATGGAAATATCAGTGTTGTTCAACATAATGTTCAATATTAGAAATTTTCTTTTCATACTGTGTAATTTTGTGGGTGATCTATAAGACAGTTAAAGTGGATGGGTTTAAATTTAGTAATGGCTATTGCTTTTGCTTTATCGACATTGCGGATCAGATACACTCTGGTCATTTTAGAATAAAGAATTTTATGTGTTAAGTAGTTTAAAAAAATGTAAACGTAGCTGCATTTACATTCATAAGCACCTTTTGTGGAAAAGGATTTTTTTGTTTTAGTCTTGAAATATTACATTAAGTAATAATTAATTGACTGTCTTTGTACGTATCGAATTCCTTCATTGTGTCTCAGAGGGAATACAAAGATTTATATAATGTTTTTAGAACTTTAGGAAATAAATGGTTTAATTATTTTAAATTTGAAATCGCAACAGTCAATGTTGTAGAATGGTATTGTGCATCATGAATCAGATTTTATTACTTAACATGCATTGATTTCTACTTCAAACATGAATTGAATGTCCGTGTTGCATCTCAACTTTCGACTGACGACGCCTCGCGCTTTTTAAACAGACGTTTATCTGAAAATAAGAAATTCAAGTTGTATTTGAAATTATGTACATATAATAATCAAAATTAATGGACTAATACATAATGTGTGGATTGTGCATGGATGCACGCATTTAGACAGCATACATACATATTCATACGATAAATTCTGAAAATGATGATGACGATGCAAATATTAATACAAATTGTCATTTTAATAAAACGTTTCATCATACTAGAAAGATCATACATATGATGAGTGGGCCAAGCCACCGACACGAAGCCCTGAAAGTGGTCTGAGCCCCACTTTTACACATATAGCTTTAATAGCTTTTTTCCGCAACTTAAGTTTAAATCTCTGATGTAAGTACCATATAATGCGATGTTTTAAACGATGATGTACCTTACTTAATCCATTTATTCGATCATGATATGAAAAAATAAAACAAAAAAATACACTAGGGCTTTTAGGGCTTCGTGTCGGTGGCTGGGCCTGCTCATCAATCATATATTTCGTGATTAAGTTATGAGCCAGAAGTTTGTCCTAATGATTAATAATATAATGAGGCATCGAAATAAATACGTACCTACCTATGCACTAACATGTTCCGGTTAAGTATGGTACCTTACTTATATATAAGGTGTTCAATTTCTTTTTAAATTTATGCACGTTGTAAATATTTTGAAAACGGATTGATTGATATTTTGATTTTTAACCATTCAACGCATTCCCTACTCGGTTGGATTGGAACTAAGGGGGGGCAGTAGAACTTTGAAAATTTCGTGCCTCCTGTGTTCTTTGCTGCGACTCATGTTTGACCGAGCATTTACCTAACCTAACCCAACCTAACTTGACAAAAATGAACCAAAACTCATGTTGAAAAACTTAGAAAATTTTCA
>JAHZNI010002955.1:0-11252 GCA_027744415.1 Seira ritae
TGACAAGGACGATGTAGAAACAATTTTTTTATTAATGCTTTTTGCAAATTCACATTTCACATCGACATCGACGTCCCATTCCCAATCCGTTCCAATCCAACTGTGATGATGAGGATGATGATGAGATGCTTATTTATTTATTCTATATGAACCTATAATCATGCAGACTCAGACTCTGTAATTTCTCTTGATCTTCTGTGTGTTTCAGTGTCCTTTTCCCATTTCACCTTGATAGCATCAATGATTTCAGTAGCTGGGGAATCAATCGAATTATATTCGATGTTGTTATTTTTAGTGCACTCTTTCAGCAATCAGGCAGATTCAGATGGAATAGATACACAAAATTATGGTAATTGTCCCGTTTTATTGTTTTCCTTTCGTTGATAGTACTTAATACGTAGCTATTACCATTTCAACCCGGATGTCTGCAGTCAGTCGTTGTCTAAGGCTCAACTATAAAAAAAATATTTGCGAAAAATAATTAGACTCCTAAATAATTATATATTTTTGTTATCGAAAGAGGATGTCAACCCCTTCTCTCAAATGGATTGATGATGAGCATTGAGCATTGACTCGACTTTGGCTCTGGAATCTTGAAAGAATTATAATGGAATTACTTATTTTTTTCTTCTTCAAGTGATCGAAATCAATCCTCGAAAAGCAGTTCATTTACATACATAGCACTAGCAGCAATAAAGATACATGGCATTATTCTCTCTCTTGATGTTCAAAGTCACTACTTCTGACTGAGACTACACGAGTAAAAAAAGGAATTATTTTCAACCTTTAATTTGCAAAGCATCAAACATGATTTTCCAACCTTAATAATAACTCATTTCTGCATCGTGCAAGAACCAACTTCTTAATTGACTTTGGTATAAAATATTTTTTTATCATTCGATTGCATCTCTTTCTTCCCCTACTTGATTACTTTGATGACAGTGGTTCCAAAGGTGCAATAAAATTTATGGATAAGTACGTATGCATAAAAATGTGCACTTTGACTTTTTTTGTCACCAAACCAAAACCAAACCAACGTGAGTGAACATACTCACACAAGAAAAAAAACAACTTTTTTTTATTTAATTCTTTAAGCAACATCATCATAATTATTTCTCCCTCTCCCTGAAAGTCTCCCTCTCTCAAGTTGATAGTCATCTTGAGATGATGGTGATGGTGAGGACTATAAATAATTGAGGCTTTAAAATACTTTTCGTTTTTATAAAAGTGTAACATGATCCACCTGAAAGGACACAAGAGTAGTAGTAGTAGTAGTTGCGGTTGGTATTGCCAATTGGTATTGCTAGTTCTCTAGCTAATTTTCATATAATATACACCGTTTCTTATGTGTATTTTAGCAGTTGATTAATGATTAAAACAGAGAATTTGACTTTTTTCCCTCTGTTTTACAATTCACTTTAACATGAATTGCATGTGCCCTGGCCCTAGCCATAGCCGAGCCTCTTATTTTCAGCCCAGTCATAAATCCACTTTGACTTGTTGGAGTCGATCTTCATTCTATCCTGTGTAGTCATCGTCATCATCGTCTCATGATGATGGTGATCATGATCATCATAGTGCAGTGATTTTTTTTATTCCATCTTCTCCTGTGAGAAGATGTGTAAAGGGGGAAATCGGGAAAAACGAGTAGCCATAAATGCAAAAAAGTAATAGATAAAGTGTTCACGTCACGATTTATTGAAATAATCTTGGTTAACTTGACCCAGCTAATTTTTTTATAACGAAGTGTAGTATACACAACATCACATCACCGTACACAGTGCACACATACCTCAATCAATATATAAGCTAAATTCATTGCTATTCTATTGCCCATTATGTCCTGTCAAGTAAACAAAATATAAATTGAAGAATAGCAAGAAGAAGAAGAAAAAAATTCTTCACCAGAGAGCCTGGTAATGATCATTATGATTGTAATAATAATAACCTTCACAAAATTGTGAAGTGCATACGAACATTTATTACTACCTGAAGAGATTCCGCAAAAAAAACTTCTAATGTAATCGCTTTTTTTACTTTTGCAGTTGCAAGTCGCAGTTGCAGTGTTCTTTCTCTTTAAAAAACATCTTTTTTTTTGTGAAAAAATAGAAGGCAGGAAGAATACGACATGATTCATTATGGATGCGATGATGGTTGTTTAAAGTTGTTACATGTAAAGTGTAAAGCTAGACCTGACCAGGCCAGGTATTATCATTATTATTTTGAAGGTGTGTTTATCTTTGCACAGGATAAAGGTTACTGGGACCTGAAATTCTCTGTTTAGGAGGATAATTGACAGAGAAAAGGTCATCAATTAAAGGTAAGGTAGAGGTAGAGAGAGATGATAAGTGACCACCTTCAGCGGTTCATGATTTAGTTTTGAATGGCTTTACAATACCTACCTATGTAGGTATGTGAATTGTGGATGGCTCCGATATATATTTTTTCAAAATGTTTTAGACCAGGAATGAATTGGAGATGTTAAATAATACTCAATGCATAAATATGAGATGGCAATAATTGTCCATTTACTTTAGGGTAATTAAAACCAAAGGGCGGATGCATTTTGGTAGGTTTGTATTTGTGAATTTTTTTTGGACGAAAACAAACGTGGTAGAGCTTGACTTCAAAAAATATATATTAATTCTGCCTTACTTAGTTCGTTCGACTTGACTTTGACTGTAGTGTATCTTACTTAATGTGCCCAAAAACTTCTCTGAAAGCAAACATGAAGTGGGTTGATCCAGCCTGCTAGAGTATCCCATCAATTTAACTTTTATTGAGACAATGGAACAAAAAATACAAGCTTAGGGAGTAAACTGAATTCGTTTTTAGGAGGAAAAAAAATATTTCCAAAGAGTAATTTGAGACTTGGTGGAGGAATGGAAGAGAAGAAGTATGTATGTAGTAGTAGAGAGATATAGCTGCTGACTTGATTTATTTTTCATTTTATTCTCCCCATTCCAGATTAGAGTGGACGGGCAGGGAACATCTTTGGCAGTAGAGTGGAGTAGGCAGGGGGAAATGATGAAATTGGGTCCGACTCCGAGTCCGTGGGCTATCAGGTGCATTGGGAGAGAGACTGATGAAGTTGCGAAATAAGTTTTAGATGAACGGTGCCTGTTCTCCACTCCAGGTCTCCCTAATTAATTAGAATGAGCTAAAATTTGTAACCAGCCTTGTTTTGTACATAAATACATGCATCGAATGAAGAAATAAATTTACGTAGCGAGTCTTTCTGAAAGGAAGTGAAATAGGCCAATTCCTTTCCATAATTTGATCAAAAGTCTAATGTCCCATTCTCATTGCAAGGGGAGTGAGGAGCAGGAGACAGTAAGGCAGTACGCTTTCTTTTTCCCAATTTCATTAAAATTGCATACATGAAAGGTCATAGCTAGTCATGCCATTACTAATTAAGGAGGAAAAAACATCTTTTCTCGAACAAATTTTGTATGGTGGTAGAAAAAATATGTTAAATAAATGCAATGTTGAACAAAAAATTTTGTCTAAGGAGGAACTAAAAATATGAAAGTATATCGCATTTCTTGTGGGCGTTTCACCTCCAAAAAAATTGACTGAGTTAAAGTCGTGCAGTTCAGCATCACATCAATGAGGTGTAGCATTCAAATGAGATGATGGTATAGCATAAATGAGATTCATATCATACCGTGGGAAATATCCATCGGCAGAAAAGATGAACCTTGCATATAACCTCTTGCTCATCTTTTCTTTTTTGAGTAGATACGCACATGTACCTACCTATATGTACCTGTACGTAGGTAGGTATGAATATGAGCCTAATGATTTCATTTGCCATGCGATTGCGATTGTCATAAAACGAACACGTTGTCGATAGATAATCAGGGAAGAAAATAGACTTAATCTTGGCTTTTAATGGATTTTCGACATCGGAGTACTGTCCTGTCCTCTTCTGTTTTTTTTTCTTGCTGATTCGATTCGAGTGTACTTTTGTGACTTTTATCTTAAAGTTTGCCTGGTTGAGTTTTAGTGTCCCTAAAAGACTTTTCCAACCAACAAGACATGATCTCATGATCATGAACAATGTCCATTACTGAATTGCACTCACGACTAGATTGCAAACGCAACCCAAGAATAAGACGCTTTCTTTTCAAAAAAAAATATAGGTATTAGCGACGGAACATATTCAATTGAAATCTTTAAAGGGAGGGAAAAAAGGGAGAAAATATGTAATGTAATATGGTTCGGCCCAGCCAGCTCTCAAAATTATTGCATTCATTTTTGTCCTGTCCACTTTCGATTTACGTTTGATGCTTTACGCTGAAAATAACGCCCATCAAAGAAGATCTCTATCCCACTTGTCTAGTGATGAAGATGACCTTTCTTCATGATGATGACCAAATGATTATAGTGCTCGATTGGATTGCAGTTCGATACATAGTTATAGTTAGACAGGTACAGTTTGAGTAATGGATATTGGTTGTTCTTCATTCGCTTTTTTTGAGGCGTATGTATTTCTCATCGTGCCTGATAAATACTCGTAATTTGTTGTACTCTCCAAGTCGAAGGATATTATTCCTTTGGCTTGAAGCGTTTTGCAAAATCGTCACCGGTAGAAATTCTCGCGTAAATTTAAGTGGAACAAGAGAAAAGCTATGATTTTCAAGACTTGATTATGATTAATTTAGAAAAACAATCCTGCGTGCAATTCCCTGCGCGGCTTGAAATTTTAAATATCAGTTTACTTCAAAGTATACAAGAAATGCATTTCCCACTCATATTAACTGACGTCAATTTAGACTAGTCGAATTCAATGAAAATCTCCGTCACGGCCTCACACCAAAAACTGCCGAAATTACTACCAGCATGGATTTGTGTATGTGCATCATCGTACAAATTATTCCTGTATGTGAGCGATAATAATGCACAGTTAGTGAACCCGAACCCTATAATTTACCTTCAAACGAACACATACATACTTGATCGCAGCAATAATAGCATAACCCCTGTCAATTTAATGCAATCCGCATCCACACAAGCTGCGAATGTGTATGTAATGTACTTATTACTACATTACACTACAAATCGTTTCACGGTTTAAATTCTGCATCTCTTTGAAATATTATGTTGGTAACCGGCATTCTCTAGTGGCACAGCACAGTTTCTTCTGTCTTTGTTTACTTTAGCCTTGTTTCAGATAAAGCAAAAAAATCCCCAAAGATTCGATTCGATACATGATCATTTCTTCTGAAAGGTCAGGGGGCAATGATATGATGCTAATGGAATTCCACAGTACACCTCTTCCAAGAATTTTTGCACTTGTATTTCAGGTAGGTGTACTATATGTATGTATGCTTCTATAGTTCAACTAAAAATTGAGCTAATTTCGACTAATTACAAAATTAGCAAAGAACTTGAGTATTTTCCAAAAAAGGTATGAAATACAAGCGTTTTTTATTATTATTATTTCATGAAATGAAACTCGAACCATTAAAAATACATTCTGTCCTGTCAAATCAATCCAAATCCAATCGCCCAAGTCCACTCTACAACTACTGCTGCTGCTATTGCTGTCAAACAGTAAATGATTGTCTTAAAATCTGAAGGTATGAAAATAGTTAATAAAAAAATTACATTTTTTTCCATCCAAGGAATCCTTCTATTAGTGTAAACATGTGTTGTAGCAAGTTCACTTGTCAAAAAAAAAATTTCATCCTCCAACAAAAAAATTATCCATCAACAATCACCACTTCTCAGCCAAAGCCATGCCAGTGCGACTAATTTTTTTTTCAATACATTTGCGATGTTATTTATATTCCTTCACCAGCTCCGAAAGCATCATCGCATCCCAGCACTGCAACAAAGGCTGCCAACAAGTCTAGTTTAATCAATAAGTTTTAATGGCAACATCATCAATTCTGAAGAAGCAATAGGGAGAAAAAAAAGTGGTGCGGCTTCGGCATTCGTCTCTGATTCCACTCCACATGTACTTACCTATGTTGTATGTATATTTTTTTCGTATTGTATTGTTGTTTGCAACGCAATAGCTTAACAACTTTGCAGGTAACCAGGCGATGAGCATAATACGAGCAGCTAACATGATTATTATGGCTGCACGGGAGGGAATCAAAATTGACAACTGAACATGCCATTCACCAAGCACCCTGATCATGTTTGAGTTTGAACGAATTTTTCGTGGTTATACCTATCTCCCTCTCCGTTAACATCTTAAAAATATACTGAAGTGCATTTGGATTTTTTTATTCAGAATGAAGCATCTGAGGTATTTATATTTATTTGTAATGTCTAGGAAAAGAAGTGATCGATGAATGATCAAGTCTTCCTTCACCTGTTCGTGTTCCTGATTCCTCCCCGAGGTGAACTCTCAAGTCTCTTCATCATCCACAAATTCTTCTTGCTACTACCCCATCCAGACAGATATGTACGTTTCGACAAATTAAATTGCTCCGACTGTCAATTGTCAATGCAGAAATTAGAATGATTTGCCTATATACCATATTATTGTATTACAATTTGTCTTACAATTCCCCAACATGGCATGGCATTGTTGCCTCAGGATTAAAATGGAGGCTTTGCTCAATTGATTACACTTGAATAGATGTATACCCTTGGCGAAATTCCTGACTGAAGCTATGCAACCATCTTCATCGTTGAAGTCGAATGAATACTTATGATGAATGAATGAATGAGTATGATTACTACTTATTATGTATTTAGAAGTACCTTATGAGTATCTAATTATTACATAGATTCTGCACTCAGGCTGTACCTTTCCCTAATCAATACAATGCAATGGATTTGGATGGATTATTGGACAAAGGCTCCGGGTGAACGCGTGAGCTCGAAATCGAAAGATAAAACAAAGCGAGATATGGATATTTCGAAGTATGTATATGCGTGTGATTTGATTTCTATCTCCTTTGGTAGAATTTTTAGCTCCGAGTGCAAAGTAAGATTGATATGGTTTCTCCTCGCAGGAATCCATTGATCAATAGATGCAATCAGCACCTGACAAAACTTCACTCTCAGGTTCTAATCTAACAAGTACCCACTACCCACCACCACCACCATGGATTGATCCCAGAAAAAGAGAAAATTTCATGAAGGTCCGGCGGATGCAGAAATATAGTAAGATGCGACGGTTCGTGGCAGGCACCATACTGACATCGTGTTCTTAAGATATTTATCAACGAATTCGATTGTCGATTGAAGGACCTACTACAGCTGTAGGAAACTTCTTATTCATCATATTTACCTACGCAATTTTCACATCAATTTTTTTATCGTAAGTCAAGCTATAATTATTATTTTGCCAAATCTTTGAAGCTGACGATAAACGCTGATATATTTAGTTCAGCACTTAGGGCCTCCTCAACTAAATCGACCATAATATATTACGATATCAAAATGAATCAAGGGGTTTGACAAGCCGCATTTATGCAACAGATCAACGACTGTCACCAGCTTACTTAGAGACCTATCAAGAACCGTCATCAAATCAATGCATACTTTCATCAGTTCATATATTCATCCAGCTAAAAAAAATATTCCTGCAATCATCAAAAAAATTATAATATAATGATAGTATATAGTATAGTAGCATGAGCAATTTTCTGCATTCTGCATAACATTATCCATTATCCTGTAGAGTGGATGGTCACATGGATTAGTGATTCTGTGAACCTGCTAACCTTGTAAGTGATTGGTTTAGTTCCTCCTTCTCACTCAATTAACAACAGTTCGAACGAAGAAGGTAAGTAAATTGTGAAGAGAGCAAAAACGAATTTTGTAAATTGTAACAACACGTGATATGGTTGGTGTGTCTTCTGGCTTCATATTATGTTGATAATCCATTCCAACACGAAATTTCCAATCATCTTTTAAAATCTCCTAATCGCATGTCAAACAAAGCAATAAAGGAAGCAGCAGAAAAAAATATTACCTACCTATATGCATCATGTAATGTATTGTAATGCAATGTAATAATATTTTTTTTCCAGCTCCACATTATGAGATCGTTCATCAAAAACAAATGAATGCACATTACACAGGAGCGGTAAAAAGTCAACTTATCAAAAAACAAAGGAACACGCCTTTTATTTACATGATAATATCTTCATAAATGACGATCATGATGAGAGCTGTATTATTATGACTACTTTTTTATCCTTCTTTAATGCACTGCACTGTTGAAAAAAATAATAATGTAATGCATGGATATCGGTAGTCGGTCGGTAGTAGTATTTTATTATTATATTTCCATCATTCATAATACCATTCAATCCAATCCAGTTTAGGATTTTTTCCCTTTGCAATTCAATCCTCTTTTCATTCTTATTCTTAATATTCTTGAACGAATTCCAAAATGCCCATTCAAAAAATCGAATCTTGTTCTGAGCATATTAATTGACAGGAATTGAACACAAGGAATATAATCAAAGCATAACATCATCACCATCATCATCATCATGCATACATAGATAGAAATATTTAGTATTATCTATGGCGAAACCTCCATCCTCCGAAAAAGAAATATTGGTTGGGCTGCATGTTCAGCGCCTATAACTCATCGAAAGTGGCGGATCAGATGTTATCTCCAAGTGGAGAGGAAAAAACCGAAAATGATCTCCACGTCGTTGTCGACATCCTCTTCTTTCTTTCAAACTAGTTGGGGGAAGGTACAATTTCAAGCGCAAACAAATAAAGAAGAAATCATCTACCCACTACCCACCTTATTTTAAGCAAGTGTTGAGTGGACGACGGCGAAATGTAAAAGGCCACGCTACAAAATGCGGACAAATAAAATAATACTTTATGGTAAACTGTTGATAGCAGATCATGTTTCCGTACTTACGCTCCGTGAATACTCAAGAAAGGGAATTCGATTCGAGTTTGGGTGATGTCAGCAAAGACTGGTATTCGGTGATGGTGTCATAATAAGTTTTAATTTTAATGGACTAGGACTAGGTATTTTTTTGCGTGATCATGATCAGATCTATTCTAGTGTATTTCTTCTCTGGGGCAATGTGATACAGCCATTTACTATTTAAGTACCATTCATTCCAAAATAGTTTGGAGAGGAAATGATGCAGCAAGGACATGGTGGCCATTTCTAGTTTTTTTAGCGGATAAATTTTACTAAAAATTAATACATTGCATTGGTCAAAACTGCATTAGAATGACTGCAATAATAATAGGTGTATTGTAATTATGGACACTTTTCTAATATATTTTTTGACTACGCTTTCAACAATTTATTTTTCTTTCATAAAGTTACTGTTTTGTACTCCTACTCCTACTCATCACCAGGATGGAGTTATAGGCTATCATTATGCCATAAAATTTTACGACGTTATCTACCCGAGGAAACAATGATGTTATTTGAGAATAATCATTAGAGGTGACAAGAAATGACTGCGGTGCTAAAATCATAGTCTTGTAAAAGTTCTAGGCGCAAATTGAGTACAGAACTCTATAAAATGAAATAAATAATAATTTTATTTTCATGATTTCATGGTAAAAGCTAAGTAAAATACATATATGTATGCATTATATTTGTAGGAATTTTTTTGGGATTCTCTGAGAAGAGAATGGCTAATAATTGCATAGTACATACCAAGCTATTTCCCTTCATAATGCTTAATGAAGACATTATACGAAATTTTCCAATTCCAATATCTCATTAAAATGACCAAGTCAGGGTATCATAATTACAGTAGACAATAGATTAGTGAAGACCAGTGGCAACATGGACATCGTATATTAGTTCAGTAGATTACTTCTCATTTTTTTACACTCTCGGGAAAGAACAAGCAAGCGTGTAATTAACTTACATTTATAACGAGTAAACAGAGGAGAGACATGATCATGATCCTGATGATGATTAGGTATGTTGTGTTCAGACCAGGATCAGGCTCAAAAAATTAAATCGCCCCAGCAACCACAAAAGCGAAACCTGAGCTGAAATCGCTCTACTCTACTACTACATACTACCTTTTACATAAATTGAAAAAATGAATAGTTTTATCTAGGTGGGTATTAAATAGCAAAATCCTTCCTCTCTTCCCCATCACCACCACCAGCAGCACTTTGTAATATTTCCTACGTGCTCTGGTCATCATGAATATCATGATGATGATGATGATCATGTCAGCAGATTTTTAGTTTTTAGTAGTCATGTGCCTAAATACCTACGAATCCATTAGGAGATGACAATGACATGCTTTAATCAAGGCAGAAAAACAATATTTGTTGTAATAAAACATGTGGAGCACGTAACAATACTGCAATAAAAAATCAACTCCACTCCAAGTCCAACCAACTCCAGCTCGGATTTTTTATTTCACTCACCTTACTTACCCTGTCTTGTCTTGTCTTGTCTCTCGTAATTCGTATCATGATGCCTAAGTCATTAGGCTTGTAAAATGAGGAATTTGATACAGTTATTAAGCCAGGTAATAACAATAATGGCCATTATCGACTTTTATTTACCGTGATTTTTTTATTTCTCGACATCATCATCGACCGAAGGCGAAAAGGAAAAGCCTGGCAAGCGAGAGAGTTTACTTAACTTTTTATGACACTTGATGAAAATTGTGATGGTGCTATGAAATGAAATGAAAGCGCTGATAAAAAAACGAGAATGTAATGGTCCTTGTCAGTAGTAAAATGAGCTTTCATTTTATATCATGTGCTCATGTCATTTAGCTCGTTAGGGAAGATTGGATTAGTTCAGTTTACCACTAATCAAACTTACTTACTTGTTGCTGACCATATCATAAGTCATTTTTATTGCTTAGTATCCCATTTCCTACTTTTTGAAGCAAGACGTTCGTTGGACACATGCGGGTTGTTTCGTATTCTTGGGAAATCCTCATTAATGCAATAAGTAATCAATAATACAAATGAATGAATGAACAAACAGGATGTCGACTGTTGACTTCAAATAGATAGGTAAGTAATTTATTTTCAATTCAAATTTCGTTTCAATCAAAATGCGATTAAAGCTCAAAACTAGGACTCGTAGTCAGGGATCAGGGTGCAGGTAACTGCAATTCAAGGCAGGCTCAGGGCAGGTCAGGGCAGAATTTCAGCTTAGACTGAATTTTCAACCTTTCCCTGGAATTTCAATTACCTGACCTGAACCCTGCAGGTCCTTGAAATTATATGTTATTCCTCAATTTTCATCATACAATATCAATATAATTTCAGCTTTGCTCTTTTCCTTCCTCATTACTATTACCAATTTCATG
>JAHZNI010002956.1:0-17317 GCA_027744415.1 Seira ritae
TGGGGAAAAATTTATATTTGGTGATTGATTGATATGAAATGCAAGAGTTTGATAGATCATGAATTATTTATTTAGGGATTAGGGATGGAATAGTTTTTAAATTTCAAAAAAATACCAGGTAACCCAAATTAGGGCAATCATGCACTTTCTGTTTATCGGATTAGGCATTCTCTTTGCATACGTATTTCTGTACTTCTTTTTTTCCAGGCGGAATATACTTCAATCTGAAATACATCTGAATAAATCAGTGCAGATTTCGAACGTCAAGCGGCAGTCAAATAAACGATTATTCACTTCACGATTAGTTAACCTTAATTATAATTATCTTTAGACATGTCCATCCATCCAGAACCCAACATGATAAATGATGCTGTGTTTTTGCTACCTATTGCGTGCACAAATCCATTTCTTGCGTAAACTCCCTTTCAGACCAACTCATCAGTAAAATTGTGCACAATAAAGCAATAAATCGAGAGACACTCGTCAGTAGGGTTGGAAAATCGCCTGTAATTTGACAATTGACATGTTGAATTCTATACTGTCCCTCTAAGCTAATTGCAAAAATATCAAGGACCACGAGTCTCTCTAAATCTAGGTAACTAATTTCTGCAGCATGCCATTTTTACACAAGAACAACTAAACGACCATACGCATCAAACATAATATTACATAAATCGAAATACTTACTATTGCTCCTCTTCTCTCCAACGAGAAATAATTTCTGTGAGCTGTCACCTTCTTCTAGTTTATGCGTAGTTTATGACAATGTAAAGACCTCTCATCTCTCTGGGCTGACCAATGGGGGATGTGCTGTGACTTTGGCAACGTTCTTCAGAACTATTAATGTTTTACATGATATTAATTTATTTTCAATAATGAGATATGGTGATGATGAAGTATGCCTAAAGTTATTATTATTATTACATCGATCGTCGTAAGTAGGTAGGTAGCATAACAATGCAGTATAACTTGACTTTGACTAGAAAAATTAGACAATGTATTCAATTCCATTCAATTTTGTATTTTGTGTCCTTTTGTCTTCTTATCTTGGCTTGGTTTAATGTCACAGTAATTCAGGATAACCCTTAATGGAGCGCATTCCTCCGCCGAAAAGCGACATAATTGACACTAATGATTACACTATTTCAGCCTGATCGTTTGATCAGAGTCATTAAAAGGCAACATAGTAATGAGCCATGAGCCACCTTGATTTTGATTCCCCTGCTGCTGCTGCTGTATCGCTATCACCGTCACCATCAACTTTTTAATTTTGGGTGATTAGTGATTAAAGACGCTTAGAAACTGCACCAGTATGATCATGATATGATCATGATTAGCTCTTGAATATCATTAAACAATCAAAATCAAAAAGTCTTGAATATTCAATAACATAATATGCATCATATCATGAATAATATTTAATTACCTACCTACCACTTTGGGTCAAAAATCAGTAAGGTTGGCTCACTTTTCCCGAAGCCAAGGTTATTTTCAAAAGAATACAAAAAATTTCCAAAGCCAATTTTAAACAAAGCAATAATGATTATTGCCTCGCTCGCAAAGAAGCAAAATAGCATAATAATAATATTAGGTATTCTTTAAGGAGAGAACGTGATCTAGGTAAGTGGCCCCTGTAAATGAGTATACCACCACCGCACCACCCATAGTCCACAAGACATTATCTTTTCCGTGGGCCAGTTAATCCAAAGTCAAGTCAAAAGGCAGGATAACTACAATACAACTACGTAATGCATTTATATATATTTACGTGATCTTGCAATTCCTTCCTTCTGCCTCTCCTCGAAAAGTAATTTGTTCATTTTCATTTTTCGAGAGTTGTCAATATTTCATTTTATGAATTTTTCTCAATTTTAAGTAAACCAGAAAACGAATGGCTCCTTGAGCCTTCATAGCCTTTCATCATTGGCATTGGCATTTAAAAGAAGTCTGATTTTTAAGCCTAAATAATCAATCAGGATGCGTGAACACTTAAATATTTACTGAGTAGTTTGCAGAATGCATGCAATGTGAGCGTGTGGGAATTATTGTTATTGCTATTGCTACCAGACCCAGAGAGACGAGACCTGGCTATTCTTGTGCCTAATTTAACTACCTAAAAATTTTCCTTACTTCATCATCATCATTTGCAATACAATGCTTTGAAAAATTCAATTCGATGTTGTTAATGCTTGCTTGCTTGAGATTATTGGACCATATCAATCACTTTACGCGAATCTGGTGAAGAGTTCACTTCAACATTTCACTTTATTCAAAATCAAAGGTCGTCTCGACTTCAAAGAATTAGGGAAATGCAACAGGCAAAGTAGTAAAATAGAAGGGGATGAATCCTTCTTCAAAAAATGTATGAATGAGTGCATCGTAATCCTTGTTTTTAGGCAAATGGCGAAGAAAAAAATGCTACTTTATTTTGATGTAATTTATTGATCTATCTACATATATCAATGCACTGGGTGTAATATGCGTGCATATACGAAGCTCAAAGAGGCAACAGCTTTAGATGATGAGCATAAATTAAAGGGAACCTGCAGAAAGGCTTTACGTATTTGTTTCAAATTAGCAGGATCAAAAAATATCCTTTTTTTGAAGATGAGCTAAATATCTCTGATTATGATTAAATTATTACTTTTTTTTAAACATTTTCGCTCTCCTCACGGGTTATCATCTCAACTGATAAATTTATGCGTTGAATTGTTTTGAATAAGAAATCCAATTTTCACCAAATAAAAAATATCTTAATCAATGCATAATGAATTTCTAATAAAAAACAAGATTCGTTCGGATTACGACTTTACTTTGTATAAGGCATTTTCTTCGTGCTTAAATGTAGTCGGTCTTCATAGAAACCCTTAAAAACATGCATCAATCTTACGGAATGACGAAACTCTGTTTTTATTGAGGGATTGCAAAATTAAGCTTTCCAACTGATACGATGCAATGGCTGTAATTTGCGTAGCAATAGCAATGTTGGTGGTTGTATAGCATAGCTCATGTTAGGCTGTACGCATCAATTTTTTTATACAGTAGTAATACTACCAATTTGCGAAAAGAATTATGAGGAGTAGCTGGTAGGGGTAATGCAAGTGTAAATGTGATTTTCAAGTGGCATGTGCGAGCTTGAGCCTATGAACCAAGCCCTGATCATATCGTAGTGTGTACCCTTTAAATTTTAATACCGATACATCACTTTCCTCCGTTTTTTAAAGGTTGTTTCATTTCATTCATCCATCAAAAATCATGTATCGTTCTTAGGGGAAAAAATGGAATTGCTTACATGTGTATTAATAAGTGAATGTATTTCATCATCACACCTCAACTTTTGCTTGAGGTCAGATGGAGAAACATTTTTGAAAATGTTAAGCTTAAAGCTAGACTTAAGGAGTATAGTATTGTATATCCCTAAATTATCCGACGATTAAAGTTCGCATTGCCAAGAACATAGAATGTATTAAGAACAAACCCGACATTCGAAAAAAAAGAATTATTTCTTTTGTAGGGATGGTGAAGTAAAATGTTTGATAATTACAAATTTCCACGTTTTATGGCTGTTACTCAATGCACATTTATCGCTACATACAAATGTACATGAGCTGTGTGATTTTTTGGGAGAATCCCACGAACCCTGTGACAGGCTAATTTAGCCACTGACGCGGGACTGACATGTGTAGAACAGTGAAAATATGAAAAATTGTTATAATATTTTTAGACTTACTCGCTTTGACCAAGTACATGTAGCATGAATGCTTATCATGGTACATATTTCAAAATTGCTAAATGGCTTCAAGTGTCAAAGGCATAGAACAAGATAATAGAAGCAAAAAATAAAGAATTTTTCAAATTCAGCTATAACTTAGACCTGGATTAAAAGCGAAAGTAAAAATTGACAACTGCCCAGTGCCCATGCGCTGCATTAAGTAATCAACGGTTATTTCCGTTTGTCTCATAAATCGCGTCCTTTTTTATATACTCTCCCCATCAGATTCTGTTTAGACCTCGCTTTTCTGGAGGTAATTTAGACATCATGTTCACACCTAATTTAATACGGACATAAGCTTAAATCATCAATTATATTATTCCTCTCTCTAAACCCCTTTCAGATCCGCCAGAACAGAGCTGAACTACATAGTTCCTATCGAATCTTTATTGCACCTTAGGCTTTATGCAAATAAGTATCTCTTGTGGAGATACGACAATCTCTGACAGTTTTTACCCCTCTATCTATGATTACTTTTAGTACACGCGCATAATACGCTTCACTTCCGGTGACTCGTCCGTATGTAAAGTATGCATTTATGCATCGTATTTCTTCAGAGCGCAGCGGGGAGAGCTCTCTCAGAACGTGAGCGACAAACCCGAGCAGTGTAATAAAAAGAAAAACTGCATATTACAACTTACAACTTGCTTTAAAAGAACAAAGCCTGAATCAAAAAGTGCAGCAACGTGCAATATTATTATTATGTCACATTACGTACGTGGTAGACCGTGCCGCGCCCACCTTCAGCAGCTTTTATATTTCCTAATGCAGTAACAGCAATGCGTTATCAAGAGAGTAAAAACATCATATCACATCAGTCAATGCTTCTTGATAGTCTTTATTATTATTCAGGTACTATTTAGCCAAATTAAACCAGCTTACAGAGATAGATTGCATTATGTCATGCCAAGTAAACATCTGAAAACCATAAACTTCGAAGATGTGATGTGTAAGGAACCGTGATAGCTGCAGAGAGAAACATGATATTATATTATGATGATAAATGCAATATGAAAATTAGAGCATTAAGGCATTTACCTAAAACCACGATCGAATCGAGTGAGTGCCCACCCGGGATTCATAAATCATTTAACTTTATCAGTGAAGAGTGTGGAAAAAGCAATTTGAATAATAATTATTACGTACAAGAGTTCTTACGCAATTCACACGATTTAAATTTAACCAAAGGCTCGTCTGACTCGAAGAAAATTATATCCATTTGACTGGAAACCAATCTAGCAATTAAAACTGTTTTAATATGCAACAGTACGTGACTTATTAAGTCAGTTTATATTGACGACCACAAACTACAGCTATGTTGAACTTGCAGTTAATTTGCTTTTTAAATAGCCTTTCGATTTGATTCCCATTGTGATAGATATACTCAATTGCATTCACCATGATTCACCAGCCAAAAACAAAACCAAAATCGCAAATTGAAAAATATGTCTTTCAAAAAATGCATCACAGCAGAAAAGGACAAAATATGCTCTATTCTCTCCATTCCATTTTGACCTAATTCCTCAAAAAAATTATTTACATTTCAACTTGTGACATTATCCTTTTCCCTAAAAAATTGTATTTTATTGACCAATACATTTTTGCTGAGTTATTTTATGCAATAATTCCACCAAAAATAATTCTGTCTCGCTGATTACATTGAACCAAGCCTGCCAAGTGCATTTTTTCCATTTCCCAATCTTTGAAAATTATTCTGCGGAATTTTAGGTATTTGAAAGCAGCAGCACTTATTATTATGCAAAAATAAAAAGAAATAATCCAAAAAAATCAGAACAAGTTCATTCCACAGTTTACCATTGACATTTAAGTAGTTATCTTGTCCAAATAACGAGAGTTTGTTTTGAATTATCATCTCGTGTTTTGACTAACGAATGGAAAAGAAAATCAATTCAAAATGGCCTTATCTCATCTCAAAAGATATTTTTAAGGTGGGCCCTTAATCAACCGTGGTGCATTTCGCATCATCATCGTCGTCATAGCCATAATAACGAAAGAGTAACCAAGTCAATTTTGTATTTTGTGTTAACTAACTTCTGGCGTGGGTGAAATGATCTGATTATTCTGAAACCAAAAACCATGCATCATTCATAATTACTGGTGCAATGTCGCGTTTTAGAACATATTACACGCTCTACGCTTTACTTACCACTTCTTGCTTACTTTAGGCTTTAGGCCATTATACCTACCACTACCACATTATCTAATTCCTAAAGGTTCAGGTTGTCTGTTTGTCTCGTCGATGGGAGTTTAAGTACACATTTTTAGTCACCAAAAAATGAATGGTAGCAGGCATGGTAGTACGCATTTTCAGAGCAATTTACTGAGGTAAGAACGCAGAACAGAAAAAAAATGTATTTTCTTGCTTCCAAAAATATAATCAAGAAAATAAATAATATTTTTATGAAGATTTCGCAAAAGTATGTAAGTATTATTGGGCAATGTGCGACAAAATGTAAATGTCTACTCAATCACTTCCACATTTTTCAGGTTTTTGAATGTCGTCCGACAACAACACAGGAATTGAGGGAGTTCATTAAGGCATTAGTTTAGTAGTGTAGCATTCATTCATATTGTTCCTCGGCGGATGTTTGTGGGGACAAGGGTTATGCAATACGCTGATTTCATGAGAACAAAATGAAAAGTAGTATGAATTACAATGCTCAAAGTTAATCATAGAGGAGTAAAAAAATATAATGGCACTTATGTGCGTACATATATACATACATACATACATACATTGTTGCACTTAATACCTAATAATACTTAATACCTACGTTAGCCGGTTCAGTTACACTCGTAATAAAATAAGTATACTAATCCAATCCACGTGCGTCTTAAGACATGGCTTACTGACTGACAGATAAAGTGATGTTTGATGATATCGTACTGACTGCGATATTTATGCTATATTGCACTTAGTATAGTACGCGTAGTATATGAATATAGCAAGTGTAAACTTCTTTTTTCAAAACTGCATGTTATTGTTGTTGTCTTCGTCTTCCGGAAAAAAAGTATCCGCTTTTTAACCCATGACTCGCAGTCAGAGAAGATATGAGGTAACACCTCGCTCAAATTATGTACGTATTTTTGATTACAGCAATTGCAATATTTATAAATAAATCTTTTTCCTAGGGAGTTGGTTAATAAATGTTAAATGTTGCCTGTACAGCCATAATTTAATCCTAGCCTCTTAATTATCCGTCCGTCCTTCTCCCCCCATCATCCTAGAAGACAGACAAGGAAACGCAGTCATAGTCATGGCATCGTACATAGATCTATCGCATCAAGTCTTATTGCCTCATGTCGTCATACTCCTCGTAAGAAGATAAAAAGGGGTTGGTTGATTTCAAATGATGAATTTGAATAAATCTTGCTTTATTTGCATCAGATGCATAATAAGTAACGGCCTTTGGCCTTTTAGTTAAATGAAAAACAAGATCGAAAAGAATTGACTTGATTTGATTACGGTGGTGATGACAAGTTCTTTTAGTCTCGAGTGAGTTAATGTTGCATAAGCCTATGCTTCCGTAGTCGCATCATCATCATCATTATTATAAAGTAAGGATTTAATTTTTTTATTTGAATTGATCCCATTTAGTAACTTTTAATCTGGCTTTGCTCGTTTGGTGGTTGTAATACCAGATAAATTAACTCACTGAAGCAACCAAACAAACCAAAGTGAAGAAATAAATGTACATAAAGGAGGTGCTCTAAATGTCTTTTAAGAGATCACGGTGGTGTTTTTTTTTGCCTGCTATCACATTAATACTGCTCAAGGAGCAGAACACAGGTATAGGATTCCATCATCATAATAACAACTGATATAGTAATTATGAACGAATGAATGTCTGAAGCTTATTAAATCAATTACTCTTTAATCTCTTGATGGCTCATATATGTAATGGGGCTTAAGGCGTACTTTCTATTTCATGCTGAATTAAAATAAAATTTTTCACTTGATAAACATGACAGGAATATTTACAACATCATAAAAAGAGACTTCGACAAATTATTCGCCTCGATTCGATTCTTATGTCATTCTTCGACAATCGATTCAGTCCTGCTGGAAAAAAACATAAAGATTAACATCCCTTTCACTTTACTTTAAAATATGTTAAGAAACCCTCCTCCGGTCATTTTCCCTTCTTCCTTTCCAATGGACATCTTTAAACAGCGCCATACCTATAGATACATACACAAGCAAGACCAAAATATTTAATGCGATCCATAAAACACAAGAGATCGCATAAATATAAATACTTATATCTTATCAATTAATCATGATGGAATTTGTTCAGAATTCCAATGGCAACATGACCCAATCAAAGCCACTTATTTTTTTCATGAAATTGACCTATTGTTGCTGTGATCTATGATTTTATATATATAGGTAATCGAAAAGAAGTACTGCATACGGTGTCATGCCATGGGGTACACCTTCACCCTCCTCCCCAGTTTTGATTTTATTATCCTTTCAAGAAAGAATAGAAGAATTGCACATTTATTGTCCCCGTATCTAATCTAGGGATCGATTTAAATAGAAACAAAAACAATTCTGTTCTAAAAAATTGCTTATTGGATCGGTCACAAGACAACAAGACAAGTGACTAAAGCTCCTGTTTCAAGAAAAGGGAAATATGAAGTCATAAAATTTGCTCATTTCGCTCACTCCTCCTGCTCTAGAATTTTTTTTATTATCTGTGCTCATCATCATCACATTACAATCCCATGCGATGATTCTGATTAGATCTGTTACACTTTCATCCTCATGTACAGCGATGTACTATGTACATGGTATTTATGTATGTGTACTTCTCCGTTTCATGCTTTTCAACTGTCCGTCATTCCAAAGGAAAGGAATAGGTATTTCGTTACATTTTTTAATTACAATGAAGAAACCTCTCGTCTTTGTTCACTTTACCTTCTTTTCCTATCTTATTAATGAAAAGTGAGTTAATATAATACAAAGGGGAAAATAGTGTCACCTCCTGTCAACCTTACATCCCAACAACCAATTCAATCCCCTCCACATAAATGTGTACCATACCATCTTCACTCTTCTTCTACTCATCATCGTCATAATCAGTTAGTTAACCTTAATAAAAAAGGTTCTACTAGGTATTTATGATGAATGATGATGAGTGATGCGCATTCCACAAAGCCGAGCTGAAGCCACACAGACAATTTTTTATGCTGAATAGAGGAACAAACATTAAATACAATAAAAAATGCATCATTGTAATAATTTCTGATATTTTTTATTGTTCTCTATCCTACACCGTCACCGACTCAAGCATTTGAAGAGGCTTCGCCACCAGATAACCACTTTGATTCGGTCTAGTTTCATTGGGAGCCTCGGTAGACCTCTTTCACACTGTCTTAAGCACTACTACTACTACCACAATACGCAGCAGAAGAACACACAAGTAAAAAGAATTATTTGCAAACAATAACAATGAGCAGTTCGGTTCACACGCAATGCTCATCGTCATCATCATCAACATAAACATATTCATATTACCTGAAGTATGAATGACGGTCAGTGCAAATATTTAAAAAAATGCAAAAAAAACTTGGTATTCGCTACTCGCTACTCCAAAGGAAGGGTACAGAATGAAAGGAAAAATATAAATCGCTGTACATACAGGAAAAAGGCGCAAGTGATGAAGAAGATCCTGTCATTCTTTTTTTCCCTAATCCTTTTTATGTAAAACAAGGCATTTTTTTGCAACTTTACAGACGTCTTATCAATCAATCATTATCATCATCATCCTCATGAATGAAAGAATGTGAATTGTGAATGATGACGACGATGAGGCAAGTTGTAAACACAGTTCACACATGTCGCCCTCATCTGTAACGTTCATACATACTTAGAGTGGAAGTGTAATATCATCCCATATTTTTTTCTTCCACTGCTACCTAAAGAGAGTGAACTCTAAATTAAACGATAGTGAAAAAATAAGGGCACAGACGCACCTCATTCATATTCATTCATTGTGAAAGCCGAAATTGATTTCTGAGCTTTATAATTAATTAGCACTATACCTATCTATTCATTTACCTACATCCATACCTATCTGCGAGCCTAGAAACAATGAAAGTTTTTCCCCAAATGAAATATGTATTTTTAAAATAATTACTACAATTACACCTCACAGTTAACATTTTAATGATGTGTAGAGTGTAGAGCGGCTAGGGAAAAACAATAAAATGACGAGGTGGAAATTCATCCACTTTGAAAAGTAAAACGAGAGGAAGCTATAATAATCGTTCCAATTTTTTTATTCTTCCTTCTCTCTCCAAAATAAAGAAGAATTTCATTTAGCGCCAAGTCAATTTTGCAAATTTCCACTTTTCGAATGAAATTGGTAGGTATTACATATGACACGACGACGACGATCACGTGGAGGTAGTTAACTGTGGGATGGCATCGCATGGCAGAATATTACATAATTCTCTATTGAAATGAGAATTTCAAATCAATAATCATGTATCAGCAGAGACGAACAATAAAAAAGGGTCTCTGGTGTAGATTTGAAAAATGTATTATACTTGTTTGGGCTAATCTATATCACCTTAACAGAATTCATCAGTCCATTTTCAAAGCAATATTAATATTATATTGTATACTTTATAATACTTATGTTTACGCATTTCACGACTGTGAAGATGGGGAAGGTCGAATCGAGAGCAAGCCAAGTTTTGCAAGAATTTTTAAGTCACGCTGAAACTTATACGGTGATGTGATAAAGGGCAATCAAAATTACTTTCATATTATTTCTTTTTTCCTGCTTAACTATGAACTAGAAAGATAGGTTTAGGTTCAACTGAATATCAGAGTCCACCTTCATTTTTATTTGTAATATTTTTCTGCAAATGTTATATAGCGACAGAAGTGGACATGAATCCTAATGCCATGCCATACATATATTTTACACTGTAAATGATTACTGCAGTTGCAATTTGTTTTTTGTTGTGTTCTGCGCATCCTGTGTGCATAGATAAATGATGGATTGAAGAAAACCAAAAAGTTCCCACTAGAAAATTGAAGAGGAGGAAATCCAAAGTGATTACTTTCATTTATATTTGCCAGTAGCAATAGCAATAGTATCTATAATATGGCAAGCAGGGCACACTACATACTACGCGTTTAATAATCATTCATTCATGTGAACAACGAGCTTATTAATCTACAAATCGTTTATTGCATGTAATGCAGTGTAAACTGGTAGTAAATGCCTGAGTTGAAATTAGTGCACGTTCGAAATACAATATATCCTCTTTCTTTGTTTGTATTTTGTCACTCAGTATGCATTTTCTGTTTGCTTTTGTACTCTTCACACTTTAACACTGACACGATGGCATAATATTGGCATAGGGTGAAGTACAAATGAACAAGGCTCGCAGTTCGCATTATTTTAAAATGGGAACTTACATTGAAATTGTTGATTGATAAGGAAATCTGTAAATGCCTACGCAATTTCTATTTTACAATGGCACTTTATTTTCCTATAAAAAGTTAAAAGGTGTAAATAATTCGGGAAGAGTTTTATTCCCTTGCCTTGTCCTGGAAATTGAATTGGCATCAAATCTAAGTAGAAGCTTGACCAAACAAAGAAACATTAAGTATTTAAGATGTAGAACGTATCTATTACAACATTGCCTTACATTTTTAAATTCTTAAAATGACCATGTTGACGTAGATAGTTGTAACAGTAACAGTACTAGCCTAATTGAGTCAGGTAGAAGTAATTAGAGGAGAAACTCCTTAGGGCTTAATTAGGGATTGTGAATTACGTAGAAAAGGCTTATTTTTTCCTACTTAATGTTGTGTAAATTACTAAGTCCCTACTGACGACTATTGTTTAGGATGACCATTTTCAAATTACATGGTCGTTATTATTATGACTTGACAAGTTACTTTAAAAGCAGGCAAGTAGGTTGCTCTAAGATGAAGAAGGAAGGAATGAAGGTGTCTGTATAAAACAAGAAGGGAAAATGATGACTTGAATGTCAGTTGGAAAAGAAACATTACTACTGGACCATTTTCTTTTTAATTCATCGCAATTCGAATGTTTGGGGCTCTGGCTCTGGTGACCTAATTGAAAACCATAAAATCTCGTCGGAGGATCAATAATCCTGGAAAGCTGCCCAAGTCATTTAATTTCCGTCTTGTTTCACTTTTGATGTTTTCGCATGAATTAAAAATAACTCAAAATTCTTTCTTGCATATCTGGTACAAAAATCGTTGCAAGATTTTGCAAATTTTTCCTGTTGAAGAAGTTTCAATTTCAAGCTTCCACACAATCAAGGTGTATATTTAATCATAAGCAATCATATTTCTACCCGTTCCTGTCGATTTTAGTTTCTTCACCTTAGTGTAGTCTGATTCATCTGCAATTGACAAATTAAGTGTTGATTCATTAGCTTGGCTTTTTTAACTGTATTTATTACGCGTCTAACTTATTTTTCGAAGATTTATTTGCTTTCGAATTTTCTTATATTTCATCCAAACGCTAAAATAAATTCTTTATTCTTTCATCGAATAGCAATAGCTAATTTATGCTGGTCTATCTATAAAATTTATTTCTCTCTGCTTCGTTAACCATCAATAAAAAGGGATCTCACTTCACTTTCGTTCCTAAAAAATCCTTTCATTTTCTAAATATCCACCTAGATAGATACTAGATAGAATAGATAGATACATGCATCGACGTTGACGGCAAAAGATTTAATGTACCCAACCCAATGCAATCCATACACCCACCACCACAGATTTGAATCAGAATCACATGCGCGATATCGATTAAAATTTAATGTAGTTTCTATTCATTTCAATGGCATCTTAACTTAATGACGATCTCTTTGAACAAAATCAGTAATGCAGTGAGTGTAGTGACTACGCTTCTCTTCTTCTCCTTCTTAATCCAATTCCTATATTGCTATCCTGCTAAAAATAGATTTTTTGTAATGATAGAACATTTTTTTAAAAAAATGAATGAAACTGCATAAATGTATGCGTGGGAGTATGCTGTTCCTCCATTGAATACATCAATATTATCAAATCAAATTGTGCTTGACTGAATGCGAGTATATATGTTTGCATGTCTTGTCTTCTTGGAAAATGCACAGAGCTCATCATCATCTCCTCACTTCTATTTCAAAAAGATAAAAGACCGGATACGGAAACTGACTGACTACTGACTGACTTGAGCTTTCTGTAGTCTTCATTAATACCTGCTATTGCTATAACCACACTGCTGCTCTGTCATAAGTTTCGAATTTATAGCCATTCATAAGAAACAGAGAAGCTATAAGGCTTAATGTTGAATGAAGGTACTAAAGCAATAAATAAGCCCATTTGTAAAATGGCAATCAGAAAGGGAGGATGAGCAGTGAAGAAGAAGCTTTTGTTAAGCTCCTCCGCTTACCAGAAGCTCTGCTTGTAACATGCAATTTACTCTTTTCTAATCATACATACGATACGATACGTTTTTCTACCTACTATATGTACAAAGCATACAACTAAGACTTAGTGTAAAGTAAATGATGGCGATGCAATGCGATGAGCGGATACGAAATATTCTATAAATTTAATTTATTTTATGAAAAAAAGAATAACATTCAATCTTGATTTTTTCTCGATTTCCCTTAAAAATTCTTAGAGGCTTATATGCGGCTTTACTGAATAGATAGCGGCGCGGCTTCTGCGGGTAAATACCTAAGAACATGATTGTCATTATGATTTCTTTAGAATTTTAACACCTCGAAAGGGAAAATGCGCATAGGCACTTGCTAAACATAGCCTTGGGACCGGAATGAAGCATTCATTATTCATATTGCAAAAAAAATATAATTTTATCAGTGGAACCTTTTGCTAGCGTTATCGACAGGACAGTTATTGATCTAATCCTAAATAAATTAAGTTAAGTTCATATTAATTTGATATTTTATGGGGATACAAAATAATGCCATGCCTTGAATAGCGATTCGCGATTAGGCATGATAGGCCCTCGAGTTGTTCTGATTTAATTATTGCTTTCCGGAAAGGTTTCCTACGAACTCCAAAATCATCGGACGGACAGACAGAAAAATAATTCTATGAAGTGACATGCTACTTTATTTAATGTCGTAGGTAGCTGTTCTATCGTAATAAAGTTTAATTTTCAGCCGATTTTGCTTTGGCTTAAAACAACAAAATTCGCTTTCATTTTTCGCCGTCCTTTGTTGCGAAAAATATGCATGGTCATACGACGCCAGAACGAGGAATGTTCAAGGATTTTATAGCTGCCACAAGACTATGAAATGAACAAGGCAAAGAATGTTTTTACTTGTCGTAGTGTCGTCTGCTCTGGCTGTGTTATTGCTGTTAGTTGGCTTGTCATGTCGAAGTTGATAAAATATCGTAAAATAGGATGAAGTCCCCGTAGGACTGAATTGAGCAGAATAATTTGATCATGTCATGTCGTGAACGTCCTTTGGATTTGTTCACTGAGAAAAATATTCACGTTTTGTATCAAAAAGAAGTTTTGTCAAATCACGATGATTTTGTTGATGATGATCATCATCATCAGAGCAATGCGGAGGGGAACGGAATGAACGATATCGCGATCTGGTTAAGGGAATTTCATGAGTCATGAATTAACGGATGAATAGGTTTTGGTACCTGAAGTACTGATTTTCAAAATTTAATTCAACTTCATTCAGACACGAAAACATGAATGAACGTTGAAACGGGCTTAACTGTCCCTTTCCTTTCAAATTAAATTGGGATTTCCGGTCGTTGCAATGCAAGGTCCTTAAATTGATGTTACTCTGATTCTAATCGTGAATATATTTTTTGTTTGTTTTGCAGGCAATGGACTGATATTGATATTAATATTATTAGTAGTATGCTGTCTGGACGTAGTAAATGCAGGATTCCCTGGCCGAGGTATCCCTTCACCTCACCGGGGCCCTCCACTTCTGCATCACCACCCTCTACCTGGAGGTCTCTCCAGAGCGTCGCCATTCCAACGTAGAAGGATAGGTCCTCCTCCACCTCCACACCCTCATCATCGTCCCGCGCCTCCACGTCCACATAGCAGACCGCATAAGAATGCTGGCCCTCCTTCAGATTTGGCCGTGGCAGCCCAAACCCTCTATGATCTGAGAGGTTATCATCATCTTTCCGGGCCGGAGCAACAGCGATTCCACCGGCAAAATGATCCCTTCACACTTCCAACCCCACTTGCTCCGAACACAAGGCCGAACAATAATGTCCCTCATTTACAGCAGGATACTCGAACAGCACCTCTGGTCTTCCCTTCGTTTTATCAGGAGCAGCCAACGCCAGCCCCTGCGAGGGCCACGATTTTCGGACATAATCAGCACCTGTCGCAGACGAGATTCGAGCCTCCGGGAAGCTTCCAGCTGGGTGGAAACTCAGCCTCTGGAAAGATAACTTTGGAGCAGCAGAGTTCATCTTCTAGAGATCAGTTTAGACCTTCCCAAATTGACATTAGTCTGCATGGAAACGGAGGCCAGTCAACGCCGCTTCCTCCCGCTTTCCCCTCGTTTGTGCAAATCCCTGTCCAGACTCAGGCACCTAGTAGCCCGGCCCCCGAGAAGAAATTGACTCACACGACAACGAGGACAAGGGCACCGGCCAAGCTCAACAAGAATCAACAACAAGATCCATTCGTTTATGTTTATGACGAAGTGGACTACGACGAGGGAGATGAGGACGTTCCCGGTGGAGGAGGAAGTCGACAGAGAGTTCCTCAAAACCAGATTAACAATAATAGGATAACACCATCTACTTCCACATCCACAACAACTGCAGCTCCACTTCTTCGCTCGCAGGAACCAATACTCCTTTCCTCGCCTAATCCACTGAACAATCCATTCGCAAATTATCATCAGCCTCAGGTGCAGTACCAACATCATCAATTTCCCAGTTCGCAACTCATTTACAATCCCACAACGACCACGACTAAACAGCCGAGCACGACAAGCAACTCCCTCTTTTACGACTCTCAAAAGGACGACTTGATCAGTCCATACAGGAATCCAACAGGAATTATCAGACCTCCAGTGACGCCACGTCCAAATGTCGAGATTGTTCCTAGTTCAGAGAGGAGACCACCGCCCGACCAGAGCAACGCCGTCACTCCCATTCTAACGAGAGGAAGGAGTCCCCCAGCACTGCCTCAGATATCCCATACGCCACAATTTCCCGAAAATAATTATGAAAATAATCTGAGAACGCGAAGACCTCATACGACGAGCTCCACAACCACTGCACTGCCACCAACTCCTCTCGTTCCTCACTATCAAAGGGAATCAATATATCCACACGATCAGTCACAGCTTCATCCCCAAGGACGACAAGTGAGCCCCACTCCAACCCCAACTCCAATCCCCTATTTCCCTGCTGGGCTGGACAGGCGTCCGTTTGAGAAAAATAATGAGATTCCTTTGGAGCCCACGCGCAATCACTTCGACCAAGTCGTGAATGTCCTGCAGGAGGAAGATGACGACTTCCAGCAAAACAATGCTGTGCATGGGGATTACAATAATCCATCCAAGCTTCGACCTGTGAATACTCTAGTTCCTAAAAATCGCATTCCCAAGGAGGATATTCTCCTCCCTCCAAATTTCCCTTATACTCACGTTCAGAACGATTTGACCTCCACACTTAGTCCAGTGGTACCACAGGACCATTTAAGAGTGAGGGGTGATCCCACTCAACAAAGACTGCGAGATAAGACAAGGTCAAGAGAAGAGCCGAAATTTCCTTACCGAACCCAAGTGCCTCTGAATCAAGCCCAAACTCCGTCGAGAAGGCCTTCTCCTGTCTACTTCCCTGAAGAAGAGGATCTCGACGATAATTTCAATTTGGTGAATGAGCCCAGAACCCCAGCTCCCACGAGAAATAGAGGAAGGCCAACGACAAGAGCGACAACCACCACCACGACACCCGCTCCAGTGCAGGAGCTACCCCAGAGAGGAAGAACTGTGTCGCCAAGGCAGAGACTGAGGCCTAATAACTTCAACAGACAAACCACCACTACCATTCCAACCACTGCAAGAACAACAACGAGAACGACGACGACCACAACTCCTGTCCCAACCTATGTGGAGTATCCAAGCCAGGAATATCTCGATGACTATGATCAACAATATCAAAGTCCTGCTCCTCCCGCCCAAGTCGCCATTCCAGTGGTTCCTCAGCAACAGAAGCCCATATCTCGCTTCCCACCGTTCCCAAATAAGAAGGAAAAAATTCAAGACCCCAGTCCTAGTCCCCCATCGCCATCCTCATTCCAGAGACAGCATCAGACTCAGACCACCGAGAGAGTTAATCAACAACAGCGCCCTGGAAATAGAGGACGATTTAAGGATGCTCCTGGAAGGGAGCTAACGACATCGCCAAGGACAACAGGAAAGCCTCTGTATACAACAGGAAAGATGTTAGCTAAGGAAGGTGGCGTTTATGCAGGACATCGTATAACCTCCAGTCATGTTTATGGACAGCCT
>JAHZNI010002957.1:0-25360 GCA_027744415.1 Seira ritae
AACCTCCATGCGGAGAGAACTCATTGGAAAGAACAACACAGACAATTTCAACTTAATCATTTGCCTCAATCATCCTTTCTTAGAGGAAAATTAATTGAATCTGTGTTCAACTCATTTAAAGCATACATACCAAGAAGTTCTTTGTGTTTTTGGAGCTTGCCCTGGTTTCGCTTCTGAAAGACATCGTATGAACGAGCGAGCATGAATGCTAGCGCTTGTGTGATCCAAGATTGGAGTAATGAATCTTCGCTGCTTACGCGCAAATGAATCAGATTCTTGTACAAACATAATTTTCCCCTTTAAACAAAGCGACCTAAGCTCTCAAAAAACGCGTGGAACGGATTATGGATACCTGTGCAAACGCAAAGCTCTCTGCATAGTACATTCCTGACTTTTGCATTTTCTAGGATTCATCAAAACAATTTGGGAAAAGTGATACAGGGAAAGTCTAATTGTCTAATATAGCTCGTTTTACAAGATTAAATTATCATATCGCCACCTACGTACGTACTTGTGAGTAATCCCTGAACGCATCAACTTTGGATCACTGTTAATTATCATGGAAAAAAGAGGCTTAACTGAACGACATTTTGAGATGAATAATTGCTAAATCAAGGAGTGCAACTTAGGTTGCACTGCAAAAAAAATCGTGTTTTGGCTGCTAATACAATAGCGCCATGGAAGGCAGCTAAAAATTAAGTGAAGTATGACAAGACCAACAAACAACAAAAACTGCGAGCGAGCGAGTAGCAGGCAGAGCTGCAGTAGAACTTGCAAAGAACCAAATGTACCTATTTTTTCATGCAACTCCAATCCAACCAACTCGACTCCACAGAGCCATACTTCGTCCCACTGCTCTTTATATCAAAGGTGTATGCCTATGTAAGTCAGGATTACCATGTTCTCTTTCCATTACATAAAGTGTGTTAGTGGTGGAAGGTACATGCAATATGGATGCACCAGGCAAGGGGAACACATCACAGTCGTGTTTGCTTCAAACTCCTTTTTTCCTTCTACACTTGTAGGTATTCACTCTCGCTCTCGACCGACGTGAATGCGAAATGAGTTTGTGCTGCTGCTGCGACCATGACACACATTCCATACATCATCATCATCATCATCACCGTCGTTTTCGCTTTTTTACCACTAACCTCACAAAATCACATCTACTCAAACAGACTTGAAAGGGGAAAAGAAGCAAAATGATGATGAACGTTATTTAACTGACTGGTTAAGCTCTGAGTTTGTGACATTATAATAACATTATGCCTCATTGGTATTTGTGTGCCGAACAAATTTTTTTAAAAGGCACTAAACACAGGGCAGAGGTGCATAGTATAGGTAATGCAGGACATCTGAAATTCAGCAAATGGAAACAATGCCGTTTTCCCAATGACGCTATTTAAAGTGGCAAAAGACTACGACATAATAGCGAACCTCAGATTTGGAATTACAATAATTTAATACGCATGAATACTTCTAAAGCTATAAAAATGAACTCAGGGATTGGTTGGATTTAATTTTAAAAAATATATTTAATGTACGATGTTGTTCTTGCTTCTGGGAAGATGCTGTATTATCTACGGCCAACGACACGGAAAACTGGTCCAATTGAGTACACCAGGTAAAAGTGATTTCAATTTTTACCTCGGGCATGTCGGAGTTGAGAGATTTCAAAACTATAAATTATGTATAATTTTTGGTCCAATGCTTACGAATATTTTTATTGATGTTAAGCTTACATCAGGCTATTCCTTGACGAAGGAAGTGCCGGCACAGATGTTCAAATTAAGTCAAGTAAAGAATAAAATATTAATTTTTGCAAATAAATCAAGCTGAAACAGATACGTGAATTTAGCACACAATGAATGATTTGGGGGTAAGGTGAGACTCTTGTAATGTTAAATTCTGTTTTATACATTATTAGCCTTTGTTGATATTCGGTTAGTTACTCCGAATACTATTTATTTCACCAAGAATTTCCCGACGACCCGTGTTTTGCTGCAGTTGTTTTAGTTCACATTGTTGACCAAAGATCAGATTATCATGGCTCTCTCCAGAAACCGAAACTGAGCCTTGTAAATTCCTTCCCATCATTATCTTCTATTACCTTTAAACGACTTGCGAAATTCGCATCTAGAGTATCATAAAAATGGATCTTCGCAGCTCCCAGAACATCTCTATTATCATTTCCTCTCGTTAAAATTTATGCTGAAGCATACATTGAGTTACGTGGAAAGAAAAACTAACGAGTCATTACAGCATGATGGTTTCTCAATTATCATCAGGATCATAACAGTCAAGTTAGTCGTCATCATGCGCATCAAGAAAGGCAAAAACGTTTGTGGATTGCATAATCATTGTTTCTCATGTTTGCAAAGCCACACAACTTTCATTTTCAAAGTCTAAGTTTAATACGACATCCCTTGACTTAGAGTAGATAAGTTTGAAGTAAGACGAGGGATAACTTCAACTTCGTCCTCTAATCACGCCAAGAGGGAGACCACGAGGCACCAACGCGCAAGACCCTACTTTTAGATTTGAATACATATTTGAATTGAAAATATCGTGTAAAATCATTTTTTACTGTGTACATTTTCGAGGGATAGGAATACACATAATTTTTATGAGAACCTAAACAAATACCTGTTGTCGACTGTTTTCACTCAGTCGTACAAGTAAAATTTTAAAAGCAAATAAGGCAGCAGCAGCAGCGAAGACAAAACCAAAAATATATGTACCTATGTACATGGGCGCACAACACAACGCACTTGTTTGAATTTCATTATGTAAAAGAATTACCTAAGACACATGTCATGCATCATCTATTCCTTCCTTTTAGCTCTTTAGTCATGTCTGTGACTGTGACTTTACATTTACTACTATTGTTTTTACAAAATCATTAATAAATATTCATTGACTCTGGCTCTGCGAAATATAATATTTCTTTGTGTCTAGTTTAACTATCAAAAAACGATAGCTTTTGTCCCTCTAGGCATTCCAACATCGTTTAATACCTTTTGTTGGGAAAAAGACGCTCTGGTATGTCTTAATCAGTCCAGGCAGTGTAATGATGAGTTTGATAAAAGGATCAGCGTCATTAATAGTTATATTGCTCACTAAATGGATTTAACTTCAAGTTTTATCTGTTTCTTGTTAGGTTGCTTGAGTCCTCACTGATCTCAATTTTAGACTCGTTTATGAATGACACAGTTGAAAATTTTTATGCATGTTTGAGCTAGATTTTCCACAATGATTGTTCGGACTATTTTAAGAGTTGAATGTCCAATTAAGTCCTATTTTAAGGAATGGTTTCCCGGAAATCTAGGTTTAGCTCGCTGTCAGCAGCTTCCTAAATACATGAATTTTCTTCGCAGACAACTCATTTGTTTTGTCTTCTTTTACTCCCACCTACACAGTTCTGAAATGTTCTGAGAAATTGACTTTTCGTCAAAGGTGACTGCGGCTTCGTTTAACAATTTATTCTCCCTTTGCTTCAGTTCCAAAAATGTTCTTTTCCGAACTGCATTGCAAAATAGGTATTGTGCAAATCTAAATACCTTGCAAAGTCTAAGAAAAATGCATTGGCTGATCTCAAAAAGTTAACTCTAACAATAGTAGTTCGTGGCCAAATAACTACTCCGTGATTTTTATAGTTCAGTTTTTACAACAAAGATTTTCGTAAAGACCTGCGACATTTCGGTAATTTGTTGTGTAATTCTCATGCAAATTCATCATCTAATTTTTATCGTCTGCTCAGTAGTCGCTCATTTTTCATCTTTCTTTCCTTGTCCCTTTTTCTACTTGATCGCACTTGGTCGCCATGCTTTGTAAATAAAATGGAATAGGTACTGCCTCACTCTCATTTTTCTTTAACGACATACGAAAATAAGTATCTGAGAAGATTGAAAAATCTAGGTCTTAACTCATGCTGTCGTGAATAACGCAAGAGAAGTGTTAAGAATTGCATAAAATAAGGGTGATGTGAGATAGAAGCAAGTTACTTACAGCAGCATTTTGCTTCTGTTCAATTTAAATGCTAAGGTTTTGACTTGCGATGAGTTTATCCCCAATTCTTTTGAATTGGGAATCGTAAGCCATTGCCATTGCGGCTTGATGTATTTAGGTAGTAAGATTTAGTTCACTGAATTAAATGACTCTCGAGGACAGTAAAAATAAGTAAGATCACTGTGCGTATTTTTTTCGTAAAATGTTGAGTCATTCGTGAGTACTACATTCGTAGTTGTTGTTGTGACGTAAATGAAGATGGGGGAAGAGGGAATGTGTTCCCAATGGCCGAGATTCATAGGACGTTTAACAATCGCCATCAAGCTTTTTGTAACAGTTTAAAATTATTGTTGTCCTTTAAATAGGCATTTCATCGAAAGCTTGAAGGCTTATATGTATCTTCCAAAAACAACATTATAAGGCTTAAGAAGAAAAATATTGGAACAGGGCATTTTCAATTGAAACGATATGAATCTATTCATTTATTTATTCTGGCCTCATGATAACTAAGTACATAATTTTATTTAATGCAACGGATTGGATTCCAGAATTATATGACCATATCGACAGACCAGTCTAGTAATAAAAGTAGTTTAATAGAATTTCATGCTAATTAAAGTACATCTAACTAACTTAAAGGCAATAGAAGCAAGTAGCTTTTAGAAGAAACGGGAATTTGGCAAGTCTTGACCTAGAGAATACTCCATACTAGGCGTTGCCCCCGTCGCGGGATTGGCTAGAGAAATCACAAAAAAAAATCAAGGATTAATTTATTACCAACTGTCTACAGTAAAATTCATACAAAATACGTTAATTTTTTTCAACCTAGCACAAAAACTAGCCAGTCAGGCGGCATCGGTAAAAATGACATTTTTGATCGCTCTTCTTTGTTATGCAAAATAAAAATTCATAAAGCCTTAATGGAACTACAACTAAAATGATGCATTTTGTAATATGTTGCGATCGAGAAAAATTCTTACGATAAATATTTCTAATTTAATTACTACATCATTAAATTAATTATACCGGCTGACTGTCTGCTTTATTTTATACAATCAAATCATAAAACCGGGCTATGCCGCAATCTCAACTCCATAAAATATGTCATCAGTACATGTCTCCTTTGATTCTTCAATAAGTTTATTGACGATTTATTCTTTTACGTATGCTCAAAATTCTATTTTCTAAGAAAGCATTTGGCTTACTGCAACAGGAATAAAATGACAGAAATTGAAAAAAACACTGTCATAAATGCCAACAAAATTAGCATTATTTATCTCGCAAAATGAGAGCAATATGGGAATGCGTAAAACGAATGTCACCTTTCAAGTGTGTCATCTATGTTCAGAATTAATTTTCATAGCTTGTTCGTAATCATGTTCACGTAGCATGTGCCAACCAATAAAAATTCCTTCCTGATTCTACAACCCTTCATAGCGTACATATGCGAGTACTCGGAGTCGGAGGTATCGGAAAGTATCTAGTCACAGCTTAACAAAAGTCTCTTTCGTAGAATGGAATTTTGCGAACGAAGCCCCTGAAGTGCACGAGAATGCCATAAATGCAGCTCGATGAATTAACCAATAAATATGGTTGGCGTGTTCGTGGAACAAGCAACATGTGACCGATTCGATCGGCCCATCCAGTTTTTACTAACATTTGAAATCATGTACCTAGTTTGGGAGACGCGAATGGTTTGTTTGGCATCATCACATCATATAAAGCATTTTTTCCCGAAGACGATGATGGCATCGTCTTCATTCAAGTAGTCAGCAGAATTTGTAAACCTTGAATCATCACGTGTCATTGTTATTTTATTGTAATGACAGCAAACTGAGCTTCCAAACGTGTCCATACATGTTCATCAAAGCTCTCTTTGCCTCTAACCTTCCTTTTCCCGAGTGCTTCTTGTCAGCTCAGATGTTGGAAGTTTGAGGGATATTATGCCAAAGTACACAATGAGTGCAGTGGCCATGGACTAGATTTGGGTTCCCAGAGGGAGACGCTGAACAGCGTTCAAATGGGAATTACGACAAGAGAGCTGCTGAGCTGAGCGAAGGGGACGCGAGCGAGAGGAAGAAAAGAAAGAAAGCAGAATTTGATTACTTACACTTCCTGGTTTCATTTTCCCTCAGCGGTTTCGTACGAATACGTCATTGCTTTCATTACTCAATAACAAGCGTTCCTACAATTCTCAAATAACTTTCACCGAAAAGAGCAATAAAAAAATGATGATCAAAGCAAGCACTATTATTATTGCCTCGTGTTCTCTGAAAATTCTTCCTCGATGGTGGACATGATGAGAAATATAATTTGACAAAATAAACCGCAAAATGCATATCATCGACCTAGATCTCAAACGCTCTCTGACATTGACATTGCATAATCAATAAATGTCATTTCCATTTTCTCCAATAAATAATACCAACGTTTTTCTTGTTTTAATTCCTTCGCCAGAATAAAAAACTATGATTACTTGTTTCCCTTCCTGCATCATATGGAAACACGCGTGGAGCTACTTCATACAACCTACGTCATTTTACAATGGGAGGGAAAATATGAGAAACCTTGTTATCCAACTTTTATGGATGCATGTGCCTCTCATTTAAAAAATTTGTTTTTTCCGCAAAATGATTAAAAAAAATACCCGGCATCATATAATCATCAGGTTCTAAAATGCGGGTTTCCACATTCCACGAGAAGACCTTGTAAAAAGAGAAACCCATTTCACGAGGATCGTTTAATAAAGTGCTCATGAATACCAAATTATGCATTGAAAAATCAATATAATGATAACACAAACATGCAAAATTCAAATAAACAATAGAATAAAAAGTGAAATCATTTGTGAGCAATGACACCATCAAAGTTTCACTGTCCTTACTTGACCGCTAAACAATATGCAAACGACACATTTTGCCTTGACTGGAAAGCATTATTCCGGTTGGGAATTAGAAATCGTCATAATCATAAAATTTCGTCATTGTTCGCTCAAACAATTCTCATTATCTTCTCGGGGGCGATGAACAACAAATTAGCGTCGATTATAACGCACACACCTTGATTATGAGAGGTTAAGTAATAGGATGAAGCATTAGGGAGAAATGAAAAGAAACCCGGAATGAGCTCATGAAAAGAGAAAATAATGTTCATATGTACATGCATATTATGTTCTCAATTTTGGCATCCAAAACCCCAGGGGAGGAGCTGAATTACGTAACCTTCAAAATTAAGGCATAGGATCCTACTAAAACCACTCGCAGTGAGCGGAGGATATTATCTGGGAAAGTCATATCATTAAACATTCCAGCGGCTTTCACATGATTTCTTCGTTATGCAAAGCCCATTTCTTCTCGGTAAAACCGTATTCCAATTTTCATGGCCAAACTTCAAACTCATACGTCAAGCCGCAGCAGCGCACACGCTTCCCTTAGTCCCTACCTACTTTCTATGCGGTGTGTGATGGTGTGTGGTGTGACATGATGTGATGATGATGCACACATTAATATTAGTTTCAAATCTAGTCTATTCTATCGTGCCACATTTTCTCTTGGAATCACTGTCATCTTTCCTCATGAATGATTTGACGAGGCAAGAAAACAAATTTTTTTTCCTGCAATACCTGAACTGTACATATATCCATGGTCCATAGAATGAACACTATGATGAGGGGCAGTGGTAAGCAGTCCATGGTGCCCGACTGGATTATTGTGGGCAGAGATATGATGATCTGACCACATATTACCAGCAGGATGATGTACCAGATTCGGTGGAGTTGGCGAATGTCCACTTAATGGAGGACTCATTGGAAATGGACTCATTGGAACTTCCATAGCTCGGCTTTTTTGTGTGTACAGTAGTATCTAAGTAACTATTTATGTTTGTAGATTTGCTCACTCTCTGTGTGTATCTACACTAGAGGGCTATTTTCTCTCGCTAAACAATCCACGCAAAGAGTAAATGCGACAAGTCATAAATAAGTGAATGCACACACACGTTTCCTGATTTCAAGTGGCAATAAAGTGGACACACTCGTCAACAATAACAATTTGCTTACTATTTGTGTATCAAATATAAATAACTGAAGGACTCCTTATCTATGTATTTGTTTCAGAGTAATTGAATCCTCATACTATGCTGTTTCCTTCTTTCACCAAAATAAGTTATAATCACAATCGGAGCTCTTTGAAAATGTATTCTACTACCACTCGTACAAACTGTATAAATTAAATAAATATTAAATAGGAAAGTGCCTAAAATGTTATGACTTAAATAGAAAACAATCACTCTTTTCAACTTGGACGACCCGGTGTATTCCTTACTCTTCTTCTCACGGCACTTGTGTTAGGTACTTAGAACAACTTGTTTCATCAATCTTAGCAGCACAAAACCACTTCAAATCCATCTCCAACCAATCCACGCACAGGGTGTATATCAACAAATCCTCTTTTAACAAAGTACAAATGTGTGCCAAAATAATTGAATTTGAACTCAAGCAGAAAAAAACCTTTTGTTTGGTTTATCCCTTATTTTGTCTTTACTTCTGCAGGTACGGTGGTGGTGGTAATCATATAAATCTTTTTCTTTGCTAGAGCTCATATATCATTCGAATCATTTAATGATGTCGATGATGTATTATAATTTTGTTCCAAAAAGACTGTAAGCACCAGTGCTTTCGCTAAAAATCATTCATACAACTTGCTCCTTTATATTTTCATCCAGCCAACAAAACAATAGAAACAAAGTTTGGAGTTTTTTTTGCTTTAGGCTCTCCACTTCTTCTTTTTCTAAACCATCAGAAAAAAAGTTTCATCCCATCCAAGTCATTCAGTCAGCGGAGTATCACACAAAAACATTTTACAGTCATCAGAGGAGTTTAAAGAAGACGAACTTTTTGCTCGTGTAAAGCGCGCAAAAATCCTCCACGGAAAAATATTGATAGTAGAAACGAACTACAGCATATTTTTTTTAGCAAACTTGTATAAGAATAAATATCATATCTGTTAAGTGTCTATTTTAGTTTATTACTACTATCTACTGTAGTAGTCAGTCACAATAATGATGCAGAGACGGACAAAACTAAAGAAGAGATGATGATGACGCTGAGAAGTGTTCCCTCCGCTGGCTCACATGAGCATTCCAAAAACGCAAGCAAAAAGTATCAATGTGCAAAAAATATTCCTTTCAATGTTTGTATACGAAAGTAACGTGCTCTCTGCACTCAATTGCTGGCGACGATGACGATGAACGTAACAAAACGCAGCAGCAGCGCTTGCAAATGCATAGTTTTGCGCGATGATGATGATGATCGCGCTCACAAAAACAGAGATAGTTATAAAAAAGGAGACTTTTTTTGCACACGACGACGAGTACAATTGTTGTGTATTATTCACTTTTTGCCGATGATGATAAGTAGCACAGGATTGAAGTTACGTCACACTTAAAAAATAAAAGAGCTTCGCAATAGTAAACGTGCTCGCTATAGCTTTTTCATAGAAGAGTAATGTTCATTCAGGAGGAGAAGAATACGAATTTTATTTTCGTGTGTAGGCACAGTTGGTCTATTCTCAAGACTACTTCAAAAAGTCTGAATTGTAAGGTATGAATCCGTCTTAAAATTAGTTTCAATTTTTTAAATAGCACTGCTGCTGCACCAAACGCTAGCCAATGTTTCAGATGGAAATCAAAATTTGAAGAAGCCGAAGAAAATTAAATAATTTAGAATTCCGAGCACTACTATATGTATTGCATTCCTTTGTTCCCCACAATCAATCAAAGCCAAACGAAAAGAAAAAACGAGAAGCCACAGTCATTCATCAGCCAATATTTCTCGGTCCTCTTCCATGAAAATGATCAGTAATTAGAACACTGTTTGCACAATAATTTTCAAAGTATTTTTGAGGCTGGACGGGAAATTCCATCCTAAAATTGCACTAAGCCCGTCTCCTTCCAAACCATATCATGGAATATGATTGTAGAAGATGGCACACTAAAAAAACTTCTCGCTCAATTACTCGTCGAGTGTCAAACTTAAAGTATCAGCACCAAAATAGTTCACTCAAGTTTTGTTTCCTTTTTCCTGTTTTCCGCATACGAATTATTATTTATAGCCTTTTAGCTCATAGTTAACGTCCGTTCCTGTTGATTGTCACAAGCTGACTGAGACTTAAACACGGGAGATGATGACGATCAAAGCGCGACAGAATGACTGACTGACTGACGAAGACCCGAATCGTAAGATTCTATTTTTCCCAATGCAAAAACCAATGTAGGTAATTTTTTATATTAAACAATACCGAAATGAATATAACATGTAAGGATGATTGTGCGTGTGTACAATCAAGAATCAGTATTGAATTAAACAATGGTTCAAGCATAAAAAGTCTCTCTCTATACATGTGTGTATTATGTCACCCTTGTCACTTATGCGAGCTGACTGAGCCACGATGTGGTCACCGGCCCAGGGTAAGAGATGAAATGGGAAAATTGTGTCGGTCCCTACGCGTAATACTAAGGAGTAGCAGGAATATGCATGGATGCATGTTGGCAAAAAAATTCAATGCTAAACCTACATAATAAATATTTTAGTAGACTATATACATACACAAGTGCCTACCAACCCTGTTAATATTATTAAGATAACAGAGACTGTTCAATAAATAGTAAAAGTATTTAATAGATTGACAGAAAGGGTTGCAATATTGAAAGTAAAAACGTGTATGGAAACATATAAAGGCCCTCTGCCACTGCCTCCTCCTCTATTACTACGACTGCAATTCCACAAAAATATCTACTGACGGAGTGCACATGGGACCATGTGAGAAAAAAAAGTTAAATGAGAATCCCTGTCTCTTTACTCACGCTACTATTTACTACTACTACGCTTGTATTGTCCTTTAATGTTCCTATCGCTTTACTGCGCGAGTGACTGCGTATGACTGACGGACCAAGCGAAGATATTAGCGAAGCCAATCTATGTAATACGTATACAATGTGTACATACATAAAAAGCATGCAATATTATAATGATGATGCCGTAGTGGATGATGATGACGAGATGAGGACGAAAGACGATGATGGTGATGATGATTATGTGTGATATAATGTTTGGGAGTAAGACGAAAAGGAGCTCACTTCACTCAAGAAGTGACTTGGAAAGAGATGGAGAGCCAGACACGGAAAATATGATGATGATCATGATCATCATCGTGATAATAATAATAAGTTTAAACCTTTATATGCCTGGCTGGCTGGCTGTAACGTAACAGGAGCATCAGCAGCAGGACCAAATAGTATTTATACAATAAACAATGCAATGCTTCTTGCCACTAGTAACCCAAAGCCCTACATATTCACTTTCAACGAAACGAAAAGATTACAAGGAGAAAAAGAAGGTTGGCTCTCCAAAAAACATCAACTTTGTATGTGTGCAGTGCATGTACTAGATTCGTATCATGTCTTTAGAGAGAAAAGATTGTTTTGTAAGGATTGGAAAAGGAATCGTCGTCATCATAAAAGGCTTGTTTTATTATGCTCAAAGTAAGTTAGGTATCCCTGCTCGCAGCCAAGATGAAATGCTATACATTTTATCTTCGCGACGAATATGTTCCTTTTTCTGACGAAGAATCTTTGTCAGTCAGCAGGATGACTATGACGGCACGCAGGGAGAAGATTACTTGCTACGCACTAGAGTAGGTATATAATTTATTGTTTGCTGAGGTGTCCTCACAACACTGAGCTCTCTGTGATGATAATGATTTACTTCTCTGGCGAATCTTAATCTTGTCCTTTGATCCACTTAAGTGATGATGAGAAGGATCTTTGCTTGCAGAAAGGATGGCGACAGACAAGCCTTTGCAAGATTATACTATTACTGCTTCACTCTTACTTTCGTTCTGCACTGCTTATATAACTCTTGCAAAAATATCAAGTGTGTGCTCGCAAATGTCTGGAAAAAATCATATGCAAGTTGCAAGTTGCAACCAAAACGTTTTTGACAAATAGATGTTTTTTCTTAATTACAAAGGATGTATAAAAGATATAGTTGAGTAATTAAGAATTATTCACGTATGAAAATGAAAGAGAGTTGCAGTTCTTGTCTTTGTTGCAGCGGTAGAAAAAAAACTCTGATGGCGAACTTCAGAACAACAGGCTTGAGTAAGTTACGATGACAGAAGAAGACTGAACCATAGAAAGTGCTCGGTACAAGTCAGAAGCAGCCGTAGAAATAGCAACGGGACTAGTATTACTTCTTGCTTTTCCATCCAACTTTTTTCCTTTCTCTTAAGCTTTTCCCAGCGTTTTTTTCGGTGTTTTGGAAAGGGAGTTTGGAACATGCAATGTGCAAAGTAGAATGGAATGAGTATAGCACAGCACAATGTCGTCGTAGTATGCACTATGGCATAAAACCGATAGCAGAGATGAGCTAGGCTAGGAGCATGGCATGCCGACAACTACGGCGGGATAATAGTGGCAGTGGGTTTGGAAGCCGCATGGCTCTGCTCTAGGTACATACATTTCGTTCAGAAACAGCACGGACGGACGTCCTCATATAAAATACGCTGGTGCTGCTGCTGCTGATCCAGAATGCCTATTTTTCGAAGAAATGTGTGTCGGTCGGTCAGTAGAAAGACCTGGTTATTTCAAAGTAGGTATATTTGTTGAGCTGTATATATCTTGGCATAAACAGCACACTAGAAACACCACTGCAAGTTAAGTGCTTATTTCGGAGCAGCAGACAGATTTGTGATAGATGATGATGATGACGAATGTACATAAACACGCCAAGTGTGTAAGTTTATTCTTCTGATTTGTAAAATAGCCGACGACTAGGCTAACGCAATATCATAATGGAAAACCCCTATGTACTTGTTCACGGCTTCATTATATATTTTTAGCGATCCTCTTCTTTCATGTGAACGAGAAAAGAAAAGTGTGCAGAAAAAAGCCGTAAAAAGAGAGGGGCTAGGTTAGTTATGAATCTTGGAAAAATGCTGCTGCTTCTCGTAAAATTTGCTCTGATTCCAACCAAACCAGTAGCAAACAGAAGCTCATAATATGTACCTATGCATAAATACATATGTACATACATGCATTCAGACGTAGATAATGATGCTTATTGGTAGACCACCTCTATTGGTTCAATGCATCTTCTCTTCAAACGTATAAGCAATCTTACGCAGGAACTCGTAATCGCTCCGAGAAACTAGGAGCAGCAGCGTCATTCACACAAATTCGCCAAGTGAATATGTGCATAACATCCACCTTTTTAAATACCTGTGCTGTGTATGGTCCATGTGTCAAAGCATTGTATTGTATTGTATTGGGTATCGAGTCGAGTCAGTTGAATGAATCATGTGTGATTTGGAAGCAAAGCCAGAGTGCCAGGTTCGAGTTCGACACACAAACCAATCCAAACCACGACGATAATAATAGAAATGTTATAAGGTATTAAGTAACGTAGTATATCCGGCGCACGTTGTTTTTCCAATGTTATGCAGATGACGACGATTATTATTATTGTGTGTTGAGCTCACTCCACTCACACGTATAAACACTCAAAATGAGTTGGTTTGGCTTGGCATAGCCCGAGTACAAACGTACTTGAGGACGACGAAAAGGGTAAGGGAATTGGTGTAAGTGAAAGTGTTCTGTTTTTATTATTTTTTTTGTAAATCGGCCTACTTTGCAAAAATCTCTGCTCTGAATATATATACCTACCTATATTGTACATACTGTAGTTGTGCTACGTTCGCATAAACGTAATTTTCAATGATTCCATTGAAGAATGAGAGTAACAGAAAAAAAGTATGTCTATGTTAGCTAACACCCTCAACAACCGAAGCCATAAAATAATGTGAACAGAGAGTCGTCGGAGCAGATGAAGTAAATTAAGGTACTGCATGCAACTAATGAAATGAAAAGTGACGATGATGCGATTTTTCCTCTTTTCAGAGAGACATGACATGCATACATGCAACAAAATATCACTTTTTCTCGCTCGTATATCTACTATCTACCTATTTGTATGTTCCATAAAATGCATGACACATTGTTCATATAATACCTACTTAAGCATCACACCGTTTGACTTACCAACTGGCACATTTGCAATCAACTTGGATCTAATTCAGTCAGTTCAGTTCTTATTGTTGGACTTTGGGAGAACTGAGATTAGATGCTAGGAAGATAACGTAACCCTGATACAAATAAATAGCACATGAGTCTAGCATGCCCAAAAAATATATACAAGCTTGGTGATGGGATGAATGATTTTTATGTGTTGGAATATTACCCAGAATATTTGCTAGGTGCAAAAAAAGTCAGCAAATTTGCTAGTGACAGATTCGGCAAACTTTGCCTTTGCCAGCTCGATAAAAATATTATTATGGTTTGACACAGACACAGAGAGGCTCAAAATATGAAATTGTATTCGTCGGGCTAGTACGTATCTTTTTACAATGCATCCTCCGTGTTTAGTGCGTGCGTGAACCCTCATATTTTAATCTTTTGATATGATCTGCGAGCAAAAATATTTGAGATTTGTATGTGCTGTAACAATATAAATTGCCAAAGAATGCAGATGTGTTGTTGTTGTTGCTGATGATGGTAATAATATGACTATAATCGCGATCATGATAATGATATTTGTAGAGCATGGATGTCTATCTCTGCATCAAAAATTCATCATTCTCTGCACCACCACTATTATTACCTGAGTGCGAGTACAGCAAACCAAAAAAAGTTATGCAATTTTTTAAGCCATGTCTCAAAATTAAACTAGCTTTAGGGCTTACACCTTGCTTGCTGCTCGACTCTGCATAAAAATGGTTGCAATAATGCAACTCTTTAATACAGAGACTAAGTCGTAAAGCAGAAAAATGTGATTAAGCAATCCTTTAATGAATCCTCCGCCCACAACAACAAAACAGCAGCAACGAAAGTAAAACTGACATTGGAATATGGAGTCGAAGGCATGCATAGGGATGCCTATGGATCACTGGTAATCTGCAGAGATCTCTATACAAACCTATACAAACTCACATTGCCAAAACGAGTAGAATGGCTTAGGGATGAGACGACTTGCAACAACAATTTGTGGGACTCTTGATGTTTATGTTGAATTTTTTTCGTGCCCTTTACATTGCAGGAAAATTCGTTTAGAGCAAGTAAGAAGGTAGAGTACGTGCACGCATACTTTAGACATTCAAAACAAGTCATTTTTTCTTCACCTGTACAAACTCTTCTGATTGGTGTCGCATGCATATTTGGAATCGAAATAATAGTAGTGGTGGTGTATAGAGTACGCAGTACGCCCTGCACTTTATGGAACTCTTTGAGGCTTGCAATGAGGCAGGAGAAGTAACGCGCCAATCCAATCCTTCTCATAAAATGTGAAATTAGATCACATCCAAATTATGCATACTACAACGAACATGATTGTTATATTATGTGGCATTGTTAAAATGCTCCTTTTTTGTCGTATGTTCTCTGACAAAAACTTCTTTGAAGATTAAAAATATATTGTGCTGCTTAGTAAATTACCATATAGCCATCTTATTATTAAACAGTTACTACAACTCATGAATTTACATACTTTACAGAATGGAGGTCTGGTCATTTAACGGTTTTAATAGACTTCTCAATTATTCAAAGCATAGTGTCGTAATTTATTGCTCGTAAGAACGCTAATGATCTTTGAAGTCATAATAATTAGGTAGCGAATTCTAAAAAGGCTCCTTTCATCATTCAAATAATTTTTGACGTAGAAAATCCATTGATCTATTTATTTTCTGTATTTACCTAATTTCCTAAAAATAAAAGCTATTTTGCGTATATCCATCCAAGCCAGGTGAAAAAAAGTGAAATGAGTTAAAGTCTAAAGTGGCTGAAATGAGCTAGTTGAGTATTTTTCATGTCAACAAAATGACAGCTCCAAAAAATTATTTTTCCCTTTAGCGATATTACAGGAAAGCGAAAAGGAAAGGGATTATGAAAGATTGTGAAACGAGACCGAAAGTGTTTTTCAATTTCATTTCTCTCTCTTTTGGTTCAACCGCAAACTTGCTCGTTGTTTTAGGTCGTAAAAGTATAGCTATACACAAGACGGTACAATCTGCATTGCATTTAGCTGTAAGTAAGCATAATAATGAATTCTAGTCTAAATCAAGTTAGCTCGAATTTAGTTCGTTGCATGAAAAAAGAACTTAGGGCAAAGAAGATGATACTTTTACAGAAAGGGAGAGCGCACAGCAATGCTTTTGCTGGATTCAGCCAGAGCTCCATAAGCAAAAGCGAGAGCAGCAGCAGGAGTAAAGCGTCAGCCTAGCATCCATCCATCCATCCACCTCGCTCCCTCATCCTGGCCTACTGACCCACTTTTACAAAAAAAAACTCTGCTCAGCAGCAGCAATGCTTCTATACGCTTACGAACGAACGTACATGAAAACCATGTGATTAGGACTTCTTCTTGTGCAGCTGCATTTGGGAAATAGATATGGAGCTGGTCCCGATTTAAAAATACAAGAAAAAATGTGTATGATATTGTCTTTTAGCTGGATACGTCTCATCATCATCTTTCTCCATCAGACAAGGAGGAAGATCTGATAAAATGAGAAAGACGAAAAAAGCAGCCCGTGAAAGCCAGTTAAACGAGCATGTATCTCGAACTTTAAAAGGAGTTTTATTTCCAGTCCTGCGAACTGATTTGCAAACTACGTGATGAACAGGAGAATGTTCCATTCGATATCATATTTATTACGATATGAAGTTTAAATAAAAGCAACATAAAAAGTTCTGATCAAAGAGTAAAATTCTCTTTATAATAATTTTATTAAATATTTTCTTTTATCAAAACGGAAAATGCAAAAAGGATTTATGCTTTCGATTAAGGCCCTGTTTACCACTAGCTCCGAAAATTTGAAAAGACTTAATGCAAGAAATAATAGTTATGCCAGCTTAGATTGGCTCGCTCAATAATTTTTTGGGAAGCCCACGCATTAACTTCCAATTTCCTTTTAGATTGGATCGTTCATGAGTAAAATGAAAGGTTGGATGATGATGATGCTATACATTTTCCAAGTTTTTATACGAAAAAAAGCCGGGTTTGTCCCAAAAACTTGATCTAGGTATATGAATGAAAAATTCCGGTTTCAATTTAATGCACGGAAGCCTCTCGCGCCAATATAATAATCGCATATAATATCGCAAGAAAGGCAGAAACAAACTGACATCGTATTTAGTGCCAGCAAAGTGTGAAATGAATGATTTGATTTAGTTGATTGTTATGCCGATGATAACATGTAACGAGGGCAGAGTGTGGGATTTTGGAAGTAAACTTCAAACCCTCCGCATCATCATCATCATCATAATCACAGCAGCACTGCCACTACTTCCACTTTCATTCACATCTAATACAATATGTATCCTTCCCATGCAAGACCTTGTTATTATTACTACATGATTATGTTATTATTAAATGGAACTTTTGTTCCTTTTTTTCGCATTACGTAAATAATGCCATCAAGGAATGAAGCATGAAAAAGTACTTGCTTTCTGTACTACAGCTATATTTCCATCAAGCGAGATATAGATTGGATTGGATCTGCATTCATTCGCATTTGCTATTGCTGATTCCTCGTTTGAACGAATCATTTTTTGCTTACTACATTACATTTTCGCGTAACAGCAGCAAATAACACGAGTAAAGCAAAAAAGGAATAGAGGTTCAAGAAGAATGCATTCACTTTGCAAGTTCAACTAGAGAGATGCTTACGAAAAAAAATAATAATAACAACACAACCACACCAATAACAACAACACCTTCTGACGATGATGGTTTGGTTTTGGCTTTCCAAGCCTCAGCACATTCATTCTCTTTTGGGGAGAGATGATGGTCGTTACGTTTGTTTATATTGTTTAATATCTTCCAATTTTTTCTATAAATGCTCTCCTGTCATAACCCAGTCCTACTTTTGCCCCTTGCTCCATTTCCCATCAAGCTTCAACCTACTTTCCTATTTTATTCTCCAAGTAGACCTTCCACTACAATCATCTTCTCCGTCACTTCTCCTTTACTCTTCAAGTTGGATTACTTTTACTGTGGCATGTAGCATGCATGCAATCACTCATTTACAATACAAAAATGCTGCTTTATCCTACACTTCAACAATATTACTCTCTCTTTCTGTCTGTCAGCCTTTTTTCTTGATGCCCTTTGGAAATAAGTCCTATTTATTTACAAACTTTCATACAAATATCATCATCATCATTTCCTTTTTTGATGCCTTTACAATAAATATTTCAACACAGCAGAATCGTACTATGATATCTGTCACATGCTATTTGGAAGAAAAAAAAGATTTTCAAGCTGCTGTTAAAATAAAAGTAACGTTCTTTTCTAATCTTTTTCGTACATTCTTGAGTCTAGCAAGCGTTTTGATCTACTTCGCGTAAATCAGAAGGTTGAATCAAAAGTATTTGTCATCAGTCATCATACTCATGATGCGTACATATAATAAAAAATAAGTATTTTGGGGTTTTCAATAATAGAATCCAAATAAGAAATTTATCTCGATAGCTTAAAGCACGCCGCGAGTCTAAATTTTCCGTGTTTTTGTATTGCAATGATAATCGCCTTAATAGTGTTCCAGTTGAATCGATTGAAACACTTTCTCCTCTTAGAACCTAAACTTACTGTTTTTCCTAATTGCATTTCTTTATGTAACTTCAATCCACATGCATTATGTATTCATTGGCAATCAATTAAAATATAGAATAACATGTTGACTGTTGACATCTTAAAAAGACGGTGACAAGACATTAAACTTGAAATGGCACACCCACTTAAATTTAATTACAACCAACGGTCTTTAAAACGGCCCATTTTCTTAAAAATTCGAACATTTTATATTTTATGGTCATATCCAGAAAAATATTGCAAGTCCTTAGGGTTGACATGAAGTTAGAGGGTAGGCAACTGCGGAAGGATTCTATGAAAAAAAGTGTGGTAAAATTGAGCATTACATAATACCCTTGCATAATATATTGCAAACACGGCACAGCAAAGCACGTGAAAAATGTAAAAGCATCCGTGAAAACTCTGATTATGATTGCATCCTCCGCAGCTTTCTCTTTTGCCCACGCGAATTTTTGTTTTCACCCATGCCATAACGCAAAGTTTAGAGAATTGCAAAGGGTATTATTACTCCAAAATAGCAATGGGATTGAAAATGAAGAGAACCCCATGGAAAATATAAACATGATTACTCCTGGATATTTTGTTTATGAAAATTGAAAGAGTGGTGATGATAATAGCATTTTCATTTATGCATGCAGAATGTGAGAAAGTGAGTCAAGCTTTTTTAACGTTATGTGCAAGCAGCTGCAAAATTTAGCTCGCTTTTGCCTTAACCCTTGCCGTTTGGTAGGTATTCAGTTTACTTCTGCGTCCTTTCCTCCGCTTTTCTCGCAACAACCGGAACCTTGAAAATCCTCGTGTCTTTAGCTACCTACCTCTCACAATGTCCTCAATTCATTCTGAGTGATAGCATCAAACATAAGCGAAACCCCGAAATTTTCCGTGAGTATGTATGTATATGCTTTGCCTCAAGCTTATGGGTATATAACTTGGCAAATTATTGTTTTTTTAAACAAGCGTTTATTTGCACTCCCCCTCCACTTCTCTACGAGTTTTTGCACTTTTTTGTATATTTCTAGAAGTATTTTGCTTTCAAAAAACTTCCTTCTCAAAACTTTTATCCTTGCTATAGTGGCCACAATAAACTCTTTACAATCGCCCTCAAATCATTATCCTTATCAACAATTCGGCACACGGATGTCATTTCTTTGTACTCTTTTGTTGGAGTTTCAGCCTTCATCTCGCAGTTCATTGGCGAAGGTTTTTTATTCAGGAAAACTGAGAATGACTCATCTCATCGCATGCATATACATGATGTTTTCGCCCAAACAAACATTACAAATATGTATGTCACTATCATGCAATTAAAACTGACTTTAATTAAATGCGTTTTATGTTACGCAACCAACCTGCGAAAACAAGATTCAAAAGAAATTTTTGCTCGCCACTCTCCATTCACTTTTATTTTCTCGTTTTTCCGAGAATGACATTGCATAACGCCTGGAAAATCGATAGGAGTGCGAGTGCACGAGTTTTGGTGCCTACTTATTTTCAGTAGAGTTGAGGGAAAAGTTAAAGAGAGGTTTTTAGAGGAGAAAGGGAAGTCCTCCTTTTATTCTTTACGAATGCTACACATGTTATAAAATATAGAACGTCATAAAACTCTCCTTGAGTGCCTAAAACTTGTTATTCGGATGGCATAGATGCACAGGGTTTTCTTCCCACCTTTTATTAATATGATTTAATGACATCCTTTGAATAAACTTTGGATAGCCAGCAAGTATCAATGAAAGCTGAGAAGAGTAGAAAAGGTCACTAGCTTTACGAAAGACATGCGTATCTGAGTTTATGTCGGTCATCCAATATGGTAAACAATCAACAATGCCATTCTTACGTAATCAAAAAGCATAGAACCAACGCACACCTAATTTGTTGGACGTACTTTACTTGGAATACATGAATAAAACCTCGAAACTCGCGTCATGTTTGAAAATCTCGGTAAACTGAGAATCCTAGATACACAATGGTTAAAATTAAGTCAGCTTTAAGTCCAAATACATATCCGGTTTAAATTTGGGTGTTTGTAATAAAAGTGAAATTTGATAGAAAGTATTGAATGAATGGGCAGCTTTTAGTGTCAAGAAAGGGTTGAGCTTTGGGAAAGTACTGGGGACAGAAATAGCTCATTGATTTCTCATTTATCAAAATTTCTCATCCGTTTCTCTTTTCTTGTCTACATCTTTAAATCGTACTTTTCATAGGAATGGGTCCAATAATTGGAGAATATAATAAACCCAAAGGAAGTCGTATCTTATGAATTCCATGTATTCATAAATAAATACTTCGAATGATCATGATCATTCTCTGAAATCCACCACATAGTACTTATATGACAGTACACACGCAATGCAGGCTGACATCTACAATCTACAAGCAATAGTACATGTCATGTCAGAAAGATTATGAAATAGAAATTGAGAAAAACGATGTGAGGAGATATGCTGGAAAAAATCAGCATGAAATTCTTTCCTCAAAGAGACTTCTAAGACCAGTAGTATCATACGCATGCATCTGATCTACCTATGTACTACCTCCAAAAATATTTTCACGAGAAATGAAATCGAAATTCAGTCAAATTCTCCCAGTCTCCTCAAATTACACTTGAAAGAAGGAACAAACATAGTACAAAAAAGGATTTTTTATCTTTGCCTTTACATCCGTATCCGAATATTTTATGGAAAGGGATGGGAAAGGGAAGGAGACGAATGAGACGATGATAAAAGGAAGGATCTATAAAAGAGTTTCCATTCAAAGACTCCTACTATGTATTATCATTATCATTCTATTCTGTGTTTAAAGTTGTGAAGGAATAAAAGGGAAGAAGGCAATCCTTTCCAGGTCTATAAATATATTGTACCGCGTAGGAATAGTCTTGCATTCATTGTAGTATCCCTTCTGAGTAGTTGACCATACGTTAAAGCATCGTCATAGTCATGCTTATTATTTTGGGGTTTCTTGTCTTTATACAGCATTATTATTTTTATTATGTCGTTGGGTTGACTTGCTACTGCTGCTGCTGGTCTGATGGCAGAGCGAAACGCAAAGCCAAATCCAGCCGTAAAGACCTCATTTTCATCTGTGATGTATATTCAGGTATCCGAGTCGCAAAGACCTACTGACCTAGATACACACTGAACTAGACATACTTTCCCTTTCACCATTACTTTATCAAGTACTTCTGCTCCTGCGATTTTTTTCATGTAACACATTGCGCAATCTATTTCCATTGCCACTACCACGCTGCCATTAAACATAAAAAATGACGATGCTGCTTTTGATGATGATGATGATGACGACGACGTTGACGTTAAATAAAAAAATTCTTGTTAATATGAAGTCAATAGATATTTTACGCTAGTTTTCTTGCCAATTTTCCTACGCATATTGGCTTCATACACACGCACCACTGAAGATATGTATGTATAATGTATGCTTAATTACTTGGGATTCTTTTCAATTTTTCGAATACATTCAATTTTCTTTTATTCATGAAGAACTTTGTTCTTCCATGTTTTGATAATTTCTATTCAACGCACGAAACTATTTTCTATTTATGTATATTTATGAAATCAAACATGTAGACTTTTACCCTGACTAGATTCGCTTGAACTCTTTCCTTCTGGATTCGATCGAGTTTCAGTAGTTTTTTTTCTTTACATTATTATAAAGTAAATGAAATTCATGGATGGATGTCGTAATAAAAGCATGGAGAAGTCTATGATGCTATATGCTTTGGATCTAGTTACGAAGCAGTTGGTGCAACTTGCCAAGTTGCATTCATGCATCCGTGCATAATGGCTAACTTATCTTTTATTCAAGTTTAATAAACCAGTTTTTTCAGAGCAAATGCTCACAGCATCTGCTTACACATCGAATTGGGTCTTTTGATAATCATTTTTACGAGATATAGAAACCATATAGGAGTTCAAATGATTGTTTTTAGAGATACATCATGAATTAGCATATACATAAATACACTTACCTATTCAAAAAAATAATAAAACGCACTTTATCTTCATTTAATGGGACAGTACTTAAATTGGAGTTGCTTGCGGCAGTGGCATAGATGAAGATGCCGTTCAGCCACCGTTCAGTCATATTCAAACTTAGAAATACGTAGCTATAAAATAAAAGTAGACATGCTACATGTCGAAGAATGTACCAACTTTTCGTTAAATATCGTAAATACCTAAACATACGGACGGATGATGCCGCGTGTGCGGTTACCAACTGCTGCGCTCAGAAGACTTTTTTTCTCTAATTGTTATGTAATATTCATTTTGCACTGCATCTTCCAAGGGATCACGTATGTTGCAAGCTGCCCTCGCCCTACAACGTTGTCATTATTAATAACACTATCTAGCTGGGATACGAAGTACAAATAATAATTTGGCAAGAGCGAGTGCACGCAAATGTGTGTTGGTAGCCATAATTATAATAACGGATGACGAACCACAGCAAGTTTCATAGTGCTTTGCATCATCAACCAAGATGTCCAATTAATAATGCAAAATTATCAGTTTTTAAATCAATTAATTGTTTTCATATCAAGTTTTTTCACCTCTGATGCATGTGGCTTTCTACTCAGTTATTGACTTCCAGTTTAAATGAAAGTGTCAATGCTTGGAAGAAACGCACATTCCATTGCAACACTTGTTACAAGTTAAAATGTGAATGGCTTTTCAGTCATAAACTTTCCCTTTTACGAAAAATGGTCGGTCCCACAAAGTGCATTGTTTCTATGAAAAGCGAAAGCGTTTATTGTTTGGGTTCATTCGTTCAAAGAAATACATGCCTAAATGTAAATATGAGGTAGAAGACCGTTCCAAAAAAGGTTTTGTGCAATGCAAATGCTTTTCACTCTCTTATATCCCTCATACTCATTTAATACTGGTATCTTTGACATGCTCCGTCTTGAAAAACTGGTCCCAATATGCCTAATTTTAAATGGTTGAAGACGGTCGGTCAGCTTAAGCCAAGCTGGCATTTAAAATACTGGCACGTTGCATAGGTGTGTATCTATTTAAAGAAACCCTTTCTGAATGAAAGTTATATTAGGTATGCATTTATACATCACCTGAAGACCACACATTAATTTTAACAAGCGCTATATCATTAAATACTTAGATCATACAAAAAAGTACAAAACGCGATTTCTCCAGCTAAATCTTAAAATTATATACTAGTATCGGAATAAATGGGGTCAAATCCAATCCACGTACCTATTTAATACCAATAAGAACTCTATCCATAGCATGTAATTGGTAATACGATTTAAAAAGTAAGCATAAATGTCAAAGCAAATTGGTATGTCAAGCAATAAATGCTCATCGTTATTGTTCCATATTCACTTTCGGGGAATTAGTCTAGCCTGGTTAAAAAAAATAAACCCAAATATTTGTTACTCTTAGTCCACCAACGCGCGACCACCAAACAAGAGTCTCATATTTTCTGTAAAAATGTGTCAACCTAAAAAGACGAAAAATGCACGCTATTCCGATATAAGTAATACCAGCCACCAGCTCAATTTGGAAGCAGTATATGGACAGTTTTACGAATGCGACACGACGCGACGTTTCATTCAGAGACTCACAACACAAACTTGAAAACTTTTGCATGCGTGCCATCTGAGAAATCAAGAGTACGATAAGAGGGTTTTGGTTGACCCAGTAGCCTCTTAAACCTGACCTGATTGCGAATCGCGAATATGTCATTGTCGCGGCAGCAGCATCATCATCATAATCACCCTCAAATCCAGTTGTGGAACCTAATCAATGTTTTCCGCAAAGAAAATGTTTACTACACGGTGAATATAGATTATAGCTGCACTTTTAACTGTTGATGATGAAGCTGTTGAAAAATAAGCTGCAGAGAAGATTTTATGCCAGTAACGGCATACACGGTAATGATGATGTACATATTTGCATGCATTTAGTCATTACGTTAAAGCTATGTCACAAGTTCCTTAAACACATTACGCAAGACAGATACAAAAAGCAACACACAGCCATCACCAGAGGAGGTTTACGGGTCGAGGACATCTTCAAAAAATTCAATTCCCACAAGTTAGATTAGCCAGCAAAATGTGAATCGAGCAAACATGCAAAAAGTAAACTTTAATACATATTGAAATCCATAGTTAAATGCGAAAAAATTGTGCCTTTAACGCCACATAAATAACTAATATGAAATGAACTTCAATGTAAGTACTTAAATCGTCTTAGGAAAGGGAAAGGCGTTAAGGTATTTTCTGCTTGCATCTTGACAGCATAAAACCGGTTAGGAAGTTACGTCAGTGCTCGAATTGATAAATGATTTTGCGCTGGACATGCACCGTGAATTTATCTTATGACATGACATAAACTGTACAAATGTATCTTTATCGAAATTAAAAAGATGGCTCGATGATATGTCAAGATTAAGAAGCCTTCGTGAGATGACTCTTAAGACTGCCAGAGCTACTTGGTAATTTTATCGAATTGATAACGAGCAAAGTTTTCTATTTTTAAATGAAAATTTGGATCATGGGTAACAGAGAAATGTTTACTACACGGTGAATATAGATTATAGCTGCACTTTTAACTGTTGATGATGAAGCTGTTGAAAAATAAGCTGCAGAGAAGATTTTATGCCAGTAACGGCATACACGGTAAT
>JAHZNI010002959.1:0-11028 GCA_027744415.1 Seira ritae
AAATGAATGCTTTTAGTGGGAAGTTGAACCATACCAAAAGCTAAAGCATCATATTATCAACAATGGAAAAAAGTCGCTTATCGCAATCTCTCCTTCGTCCCCCCGTCTTGTTGACGCTGGCTTGGCAATTGGGGATGGAATGATGGCGATTATGTACGTACGGACAGAAAACCATTCATTTTTTTCGTAATCGGACATTACAGTCGAGGGAAATCTTGAAGGTGACAAACGCAAATAGGCAAAAGCCATTAGTAGTGAAATAATAATATGTATCCATTATGCATTGTAATGTAATTGTTGCTGCCTTCTTTTATTTGGACACACAAAAAATGCCATGCCATGCCAAGCCATGCCACAATAAAATATATCGCTCGTCACTTTGCTTGCTTGCTTGCTTTCGCGCTTATCATTATTACAATATAATAATGCTCCCCGACCAAGATCTCTCATCCCATCCGCAGTCCAAGCCAGATTAATCTAGAATAATATGTCAGCAGCAAAAGCAATAGCAATGGCAATGGCTATATATGCTATTGCTATACAGCATCATCATCTTCTTGTCTTGTCTAGTCACATTATCATATTTATAATCAAATCCCTACACACATTCTTGATCTAATGGGCTCTGGCCTGGCTTGACTTGCCATTTATCCAATAAATTCAGGTAAAAAAATCCATCTTATTTCCCTATCCCCAATCCCCATAAAGATTACTTTTACTTTGTTTTTTCTCCTCAATATCTCAAAAAATCCATCCGTTTTTATCTACAGGACATATTTTTATCTTATGATGATGGAAGAGGGAAAAGAGTGCTTTCTCAATTTGACTTTCTGCCTCCATATTAATCTTGATGATGGTTAAATAATTATTTTTTTGATAATGAGCACTTAAAAACTCCCCATGATGAAGTGACTCTTTTTGCTGATGGCTGTGGCTTTTGTGATTTTGGAAAATCCTATCGATTCGTCAGTAAAAGCCACAATCCTACAATGATGATGTTTCTGATGTGGTTTGCTTCGCTCTTCGCTTTTATCGATTTTTCTCCCTTATATATAATCTTGTGAAAAGGAATGATCATTTTATTTCCCTTTAAAGAGTTTTGGGAGAAGCTGAAGAGTTCGAAAACAAGGCTATTTATTGCAAAAGACTGGCTATTGAATTTGACTACATTGCCATTTTTACTTCTTAGAGTCCTAGTCCCAGCTCGAAAAACGTGCTTGTTACTGTTTTTACTACCAGTATAAGTAATAAGTGGACGAGTTTTGCTAATGTTTATTGCTATCTCATTTTATTTACTGCCATCATCCTCATCATCATCGGCATCATCTACTCGACAAAATCAGGTGCAAGTCGCAAGTCAATCAACGAGGAATAGGCCAAATTGCTATATAAAAATCACTCCGATCTCGCATTACTGTCGATTGTAATGAAAGGATAAATGGCGAGCTAACCATTACACTTCTTGTTTCTCGAGAATGAATCGAAGATTTTTGAGAGACGAACCTGTGCTTCTGTCTCATCATTATCATCATCATGATTCTCTTAAGGTGGGTAACCACTTGTGCAACATTTCAACTTTTTTTTTCTTGCCACCCTAACATCGTGTCGCTATCACCATTATCATCACCATCTGCAATAATATAATGTATATAAAAAAAAGTTGAAGCATTACGATTCATCAATTCACTGAAAAAATATATAATATCTTTAAGGAGCACAGGTTTCCATTAGATTGCAATTTACAATATATACTACCCTCCATGCCAATGCCAAAAGAAAGAGCTTGGGCGATTGCGATCTCACACGAAAACACGATGGATATAGTATATTGGTATTAGCGAACAAAAGCATTTTTCTACCTCTACCCATTTCGATTGATTGATCATCGTCGCAAAAAAATGTCTGATTTCTTGATCAGATAAGGGAAAGCACATTTGAATAATGCTTGCATCTTAAATCCAGAATCATGAAGAAGGTCAAAGTCAAGCAGCACAAGAGTAAAGAGAGAGAGACCTAGTGGAATAGCTCATACAAAACAATTTAATTCTTAAGAAACGTTTTCAAGTTCAAGATGATTAGCGGAGATAAAGAAGTGATCACGCAAATAGGTATGCTTGCTTAACGTGTTGCTCCGTATGGCTTAATACTACACAACATTCAAAGAAATATTCCTTGAATTACCAGGATTTCTCAGAAGCCATTGATTTGATAGCTAATCGGACTGGACTGTGATTTCGACTTCAAGATTCAAGTTACCCGAAAATGTTTGCGTCATTTCATTAATATTGGGAGAGCTGCCATTGCCACCATGCAATATATTTTTGATGCAGCAAAACCACCAAAGTAGCGATACATTCGAAATTGTGTTCGTGAATTCTTTATCTCCCGGGCTGGCGTTGGCCTGCCTGTGCCTGGCAAGCTAAAAAAATGAGAGCTACCTTCATGGTACATTAGCTTTAGCGCAATATACATTTTGAAGAAAATAAATACAAGCGGACGGAGAAATACGAATCATAATATGTACTCAAATGTTCTGTGCGCATGAAGAACGAGAAGAAAAAACGGAGAAGAGCTCCGTCTTATCATTTCTATCTCGAATGGGATGTTCTGATAAGATCTTCATTAATTCTAAGAAAGAGACAGCTGTGTAAGAATGGAGGTCTTATCGCTGGAAATCTGAAAGAAATTCCTTATCTCAGATCCCAATCTAGATGTCTCAGGGAAAAGCCTTTTTTCCTTCGTCTTCTACGAACGCTATATTACGTATGTTCTACTAAAAGAACTGAACGAACCCAGATACCAAGAACGAACCATTTTCTTTCGTTTCGTTCTCTAAAAAAATACATTACCGGATAAATATACAAAATATAACTGGTTGATGGTTAAATGGCTAGTAAAATTAAAAAAAAACCCGTATTATGTCCTTGAATTGAAGTAGGAAGACAAGAAGAGCTGCAGAAAGCAGTTGTCATTTATTTTAAAGGGGAAATTACATTCATATAACTGTAGGTGGGAGGGAGGGAAGTGTTACTTGGATGAAGCAACATGCTTCAAATTTTTTTTCATTAAAATATCCAGGATTAGATTTATTTTGGAGCAATGAATTCGTATCATCTGCCGCTTCAGCCTATTCAGCTGCAAAATAAGTTTCATGGAAAGTCGTCACTATGAACTATTTTAATAGTAATTTAATAAATCTCATTTGGCTCAAGCTTCTCCAAATCCAATTTATTTTGTCCTAACTGGCTCCCTGCTCAAGTAGTTACTTTAATATTTACTTTGCTTAAAAGACTTTAATTGGTGACCACCACCCCATTCCCATCACTTGCCTCAATTTGAATGCCCAACCAAACCATTATCAAAATTGTTTTGTGGCTCGAATTTAAAATGTTTTAAGTGGAGGTAATCACACTTCCCGATATCCTGATAACAGACATAGGAATTCGATCCTCTCCTTCACTCCTCGTCAACTTTATAGTATTCTATGGTTATCACCACAGACTAATAATTTTTTATTCACTGGTGCAGTAATATGACTTAAATGGGTTTTTGATTTCATCAGAATCAGACCCATGCATAGAGGATAACATTAACATTGCAGAAGCGACATTGCTCTAATTTGGACCCCTCCCGATACTACTAAACGCCCATAAACACATCGTTTATCTTCGTCCCTTGTCTTGAAGTTGGTGGAATGGAAAAAGGCGTAAAAACGGTTCAGGTAAAAAAATGCGAGTGAGAGAGAGAGAGACCAAGACCATTCATGTCTCTTAACATCAGATCAAAGATTACAATATATTTTTTTCCAGTGACACAGTTTACGAAATACAATATTTCCCGGTAATTCTTCTTACCTCATCATTCTCATCACCTCTTCTCCAGAGATTTTTAACTGAGTGAGAAATTTTTGTGACTTTTAAAGACTCCATGTCATTACATGACTCTAACAGGGCTTGGAAAGAAGATGCTCAATTAGTGTCACATTCTAGAACAATTTCATTTCTTTTTTTAGGGACGACTGGATTTTGAATTGCATTTCGTTTTTTCGAGAGGACTGTTTTGTCTTTACACTTCCTCGTGATGATCATGATGATGACGATGGAGATCAAAACATAAAGATTCGAAGGAAAACGAGCACTTTTGGGAAAATAGGTAGGTATTCAAAATCAGATTCAGGCTATGGCTATGGCTATGCAATGAACGAGGCAACGACGTTTTATTTCTGTTCTTCCTTTTTTCCTCCAGAGCAGAGCAGAGAATAAAAGTGAAAAAAGGAACTTTTCCCCTGATGGTCCCGATAACGGAGGGAGAATGCATCCCATCAAATTGTACAATTCCTTAAAAAAGTATTTTTCCCTTATCGCTAATCCTTTATCATTATCATTATGCTGCACGAGTGAACTGGACCATGTACGTAATATTGAAGTTGTTGTATTGTATATTGTATGCATGCGTGGCTTGGCTCGGCTAGAGATGTAAGCCTAAGGGGATATGAAAAGTGCTCGCTGGCCATTAGAAAAGGTCATTTTTCTCCATTTATGCTTAACTAAAGTACAGATCCCTTTTTCACTTGTCTGCTCTTCATGAATGACATGCATCATGCTTAATACTACACGGTCTAAAAACATCACATCTCAAGACTCAAGAGTGATGATAATGTGATGATGCATCAATCTAATGATACTGTTTTATTTGAAGGTAAACAAAATGCGAGGAGGATGAAAAAAATCAATGAATTTAATCTTGAAGTACATACTTTAATACTTTATAAAATGATTCTTCATGCAGAATGAAAATTAAATGCAATGCAAGTTTAGTTCAGTGCAATGTAATGTGAACTTATTGGCATTGGCATGCACTTTCCAGGGCATAAACGCCTATTTTCTTCCGAAGATAAGGATAAAAGCCCCTGGTCAAAGTCATTGGCATGCTCATGTAAAGGTAAAGAGTAGGAGTAGCCAAAAAATTCACTTTTTTTGGGCTGGAACCATGTAATCAAAAAATCTCTTTTTGGGAACATCGAACATCACACATTCACCGTCATTATTATCATCGCTGTCATGTTCACACATTTTTTGTAAACAAGTAGGCATCATCAAGAATTTGAATACGACCTTCGACTTTCAGTAAAAGTTTTGAAGGCACTGACGATTGAGGTGCTGTTGATTCAAGCAAGGGGCGTTGAAATCTTGGAATGCTTCAATTTAATTGGAATGCTTTTGAACGACAATACCGGGAAACGATAGCAATTCTGGATTTACAATTAGTGCAGATTGCTATTAAAATAGGATGGTACTAGCTATATCAAGAAATTAGAAGTTCTTAATAATTATGAGCTGTCCAATGTAGTTCAAATTGAAAGTATTCCATATTTTGCCACGAATAATCAGAAAATACATTCTTGCGTTTTTAGACGCAAGACGAAGACTCATTTAATCGTTGAAAACGACTTGATTAATCTCCTAACGATATACCCTTAACGTACAAATTCATACCTGCTTTACAGTCTGAATGAAGACCTCACATAGATGGGTACATCTCCAAATATGAAATGAGAGACATCATTCGAAGCTCTTGGCAAACGATTTGAGCACTGACTCTGTCTGACTGAGAGGATCGTGTTGGTGGTGGTGGAGGAGGATGAGGCAAGACTGGAATAATGAAACGAAGATGATGGAGAAAGAAACGAAAAAGTAGGGGAAAAGATAAGAGAATCGAAGATTTATTATTTTTAAGATCTGTCAAAGCGAAATGTTGATTACATAATGACGTGCCATTAAGACATGCATACATAATACCATCACCATCCCACTCTAGTCCTACCAGCTGGAAAAAAAAATTTTCTCATGGAGCAAAAAAGAAAACTAAAGACTGAAGAAAGAAGATGGAAAAAGTATTAAGGGAGCTCCTTTCCACTCCTTTCCATTCCACTTTCTCCAGTGGCTTCGCGGCTTTCTTCTTATCGGGAGCGTAAGAGGATCTAAATATATTTTTTCGACAGGGCCGTTGCCAAACTTTAAAAAATGGATGGTGGTGGATGAAGTAAAAGCAGTTTTGAATCGAAATGACTGAAGCAGCAGGGAAAAAAATGCGAAAGAGAAAGAGATGTGCTGTGCACTGTGTTGGATAACGATGATGAAAACGACCGGCACCGCAACATAATATTTCGTCATTTTGTGCTCCACTCTTTTTTTTTCGGCGAAATAAAAAGTTGGCAAAGTTAAGTAGGAAAAATAAGTATAATCGAGAGAGAAGGATGAGATGAAATCATTCTTCTTTTTCTCAAGGCTGCTTTTTAGAGTGAAAAATGAAAACAAGCTGACTAAATATGGGATCGCACCATCATATCACCATTCGCAGAGACCAAGGCACATCCTTATCTTTCCGTTTACCCGGTTATTGATGATTTACTCAGCGTTTTTGATGATGACACAATTTGCACTGATGTCAATCATCATCATCACCATCCTACCATCTTTGAGAAAAGCGGTGGCGCAAAAAAAAGCAGCGTAGGCTTAGCAATAGCATAACATAGACAAGGGCTAATTACCAGCAGGATGCTCGGGTACTGATTACCAAAAAAATCTATGTGGCTTTTTCCAAGTTCTTCTGGCAAATGTGTCTAGCTGTTGCTGTCGCTGATTCATATTTAAGTTAACAAGAAAAAAATGAATGCGCGATAAGACAATTTCAATATGAGTGTGTGTGGTTATCACTATCTTTCTTGCTAATGCATTTGAATTGTGCACTGCTAAATATTTAGTACATTTGAACACTTGAGATCATTGATTTCAAGTGAAAAATCATCATCATCTCTCAGCTTCTTGTCCATCTGGATCTGGAAGCAAAGAAAGAGGCGTCTAATCAATTTCTGCTTCGTTCCCAGAAAATAAGATTCCTCATCGTTTCATTTTCAGTCGAATGGATTGAGAATCGAGATCGAGTGGGAGAGCTAACAGTGGAACAACACAGTTTTTACTCATTTTGTTTATTTATGAAATCAAAGAGAGAGCATTAGGGAGAGAATAAGTTTTCGCAGAAAATCTTATCATTCTTCCTCCCTCTCTCTCTCTCTCTTCTTGGTCTAGGAGAGTGAGTCAAGACAATCTGGTGGAGATAATATGGAAGAATGAGAAACAGAAGAAAATTGTGAATGCATTTATCTCTCTATGATTAAGCACAATATGCAAAGCTAAAGTTAAGTTTGGTAGGAGCGTAAGAGCCAAAGCCAAGCCTCTCATCCTCATCATCAGTGGTAATCTTCAAGCTGCGTAAATAAGTATTTAAAAGACAAAGCGAGCCAGACCAGATGTGATGTGATCCATCTTTTACTCTCGAAAAAAGTGTTTTTCCTCCAAAAAAAAAATAGATTTTGGGAAAATACGAAATGCTCTATTCTTCTTTCTCGCAAGTCGCAAATGAAAGTTTTTTCTAGAGTAAATGAGCGTCTCTACATTAGATTGATATATGAGCGGATCCACTCATTCCATAAAGAAAAAAAAATCTCATACGGATACGGAAGTACGTACACCAAACAAAGCTTAGAAAAAAATACTACATCCTCCGCCATCACCATCCACCATCATCGTCTTTTACATTTATACCATGTCTTTTTTGCATAAATCGTAAATCATGGGCTTAAAATATAATCAACTTAGGAGAGAAGATAGCGAGAGCATCTTTCATGCATTCTCAAGAAGGTGCACAGCACACGAACTACGAAAGTCTCAAGTTGACTTAAAGCGAATATAGTAAAAGAAAAGAGATGAGCTATGCTTTTTTCATTTTGCGTGGAATTTTATATTTTTTGAACTCAATAATAACGACTGTGTGAGCATGAGCCTACACACACAGATAATGATTCATGTCTGTTTGAAGAAAAAAATTTAGTTTGAGGGAAAAAATCAGCAATAAATTACCTTCTCATCTTTAAGCCTTTACAATGAAGAAGAAAATGGAAATTAATCATTGTAAATTCCGAAGGAATTACGTCAATCAAATCAAGGAGTATCGATAATCATTCATGAATCAAGCTTTGCATTAAAAAAGTCGGCATGTCTCAGTGAGTGTGAGTAGTATCATCATGAATCATGACTAATGACTAATGAATGAAATCAGAATAGATACTACCTACCTCAACCGTAATAATTCAATCGAGTTCATTTTTTATTTTTGAGTGGTAAATCTAAATCTACATGTTTCAAATTCGGAACATGGAGCATGCAACATGAGGGCATATAAGCATTTTGGGCTAAGGGTGAAAGTAAGTTCAGTTCACCTCCTTCTTTTCCCAACTTCTACTTACTTCTGCTTCTTGCTGAGGGGATAAATTAAAGAGGAAAAATAAAGTAATAAATGAGAGGAGAGTAACGGAATTGCACCCCAAAGGATAATCAGTCTAAGATCAGATGAAGAGCACAAGCACAGCTCCTGGCATTTTCTTTTCCTGGGAAGGAGGAAAGCAAGCAAGGACAAAGCTAATGCGAGAGTAAGACCGGAATACGTAAGATGCTATGGCACGCCATGCCTTGCCATGCCACGATCATGATTCATGCATGCTCCTCTAAATATAGTACTTTCTCTCTCTCTCTCTCTCCTTCAAACCAAACGACACTTTTACTCACTCTCATAAAATCTAGCTTTAAAAAAATAATAGATTGCTCTGGAAGAAAAAACGATATTATGCATAAGTTTTTTGAACATTTTCCGATGGATTCTTAGAGAGAAAGGAAGTTTTTCTTAAAGGGATCCATATCACATCACAAACCTCATTCTTTACCAATTTTTACCTAGCCTTGTAGGGGTAGAGGTACATAGTTTGGTAGTGGTGCGCTTATTTCCCTGGAAAACCTCAAAGATAAATGTATCTCATGTTCATCTTCATCTTTCTTCTTCTTTGCAAAGAAGCGGATGTAGTCCGAAGGAGGCCATAAATCGGTTACACGTTCAATACGAAAATATGAATTGGGACACATAAGCAAAGTAAGTAGTAGGCTGGCTGAGGCTGAGGGCTAGAGAAAATAGTTAAGATTTCATCCAGGAGAAAAATACTTTTTAAACAAAAAAGATATAAAAAAACCTCCACTCTACTTATTTCTCATGCTGATGGTATTCATTGTTAACAAAGGAAGAAAAAAAGCAAATGTAATGTCTCTTCTTCTTCTTGCTTCAAGAAATAAAGCATTTCTTCTCTCTTTGTTCAATTTTCGCTGAAGGGCTGAAGAAGAAGGAAAGTAACTACCACTGCTACTGCTGTTCCTCTGGCTTGCTTTAGCTTGCCTTTTGATTGTGTTCACTTGTTTCCCTAAGAAAATTACCATCTTTTAGGATTGTACTAGGTGCAGCTAAGGGGGAGAGCAATATCGCAGGTCTATACATCACAGGATCTTGACACTATCGAGCGTTGCCATTCTGGGACCTCACATTGCGCAAATGACACTTTGCTAATGTAATGTTAGATTTTCAGATCTTCGTCACAGATTAAACGGGAGAAAAAAAGCCTCCTAGGAGAAAAAGGCGAAGAAGCCGATCTATAGTACTTACGCACACCATACCCACCCGATAGAAATATATTTTTTTCGCCGGGTGATCAAATCGCCACTATGCCACCACCACCACCACCTCCACTAACGTGATGCATGTTTTAATACAACCTTACCAACTATACTATACTTACTGATGATGATGATGATGGTGATGTGATGGCGATGACGATGAAGATGGTGGGAAATGTATTGCACCTATTAGACCACACCAGAAGTTATCTGAAGGTACGATATAATATATAACACGCAAACAATTTTTTATCGCGAGCAAGCATAGACCTGCAGTGGACTTGAATGGACATTCATTCATTCAAAGTAGCAAGTTTTTTTTGATCTGGAAATTCATGGCATACCGCACCACTATCTACAAATCCTTAAAAAAAAGTCCCGCTTTTTCTTTCCTTATCTATTTTTTAAACCCTCACAAAAAGATATAAATCCGCGGAGACGATGACGACGACGTGCAGTAGTAGTGCAGAGAGAACTGGAAGCAAAGAGCAGATTTGCAGACTTATACATACACCTTTAAGTCGTTCCCTCCAGCAGTTTCTTTTTTAAAGTCATAAAAGCGTAAAAAAGCAGAAGTTTTGGAGGAAAAAGTTGAAAAATCTGCAAGTTTCAGTTGTAAGGGTACAGAGTACAGGCCAGGCCAGGAAAAGGCGAGACAGACCACATATATAATCTAATATGCACGTAGTCTGATCACTCGGAGAATGGTATGTGGTATGGAACATGTGGATTGGATAGATGTCTTTATGACACGGTCACGCCAACGCCAACAGATTTAACACAAGACCCATTTTTTACAGCATTTTCACTCAAGCCCTGTAGTAGTAGTAGTAGCAGTAGTCCCTCAACTTTATGATGACTGGCAGATCTTAACTTGTGATGTATGAATGTATCCTAATAGCAATAGTATCCTACAAAAAATATGTAATTGCGAGATATGGGGCTAAGCAAGCAAAAGCAGGCGAGAAAGGAAACAGTCCTGTGCCGGTAGGTACTAGTCCTAGTGCAAAAAAATCGGGCTCGAGAACATGGCCATTACAATCATCATATTATCATCATAAAACCTTAAAAAAGACTTTATGAAGGAGAAAGTACCAGAACCAGCCCGTGGATATTAGCAGTGGCAGAGGTAAAAGAGGCACGTAATAGGAAGTATAAACTTTCATTGTCAAACACTCCTTCTTAGTTCGAGAGTAGTAAATCCCTTGAAGATCTATCTAAGAGGAGGACGAGAGAGCGATAAAGAAGTTTCCAAATGGTATCAGCACCAGCACTATAGCACCACCAAAAAAAGACTCGCCTGACATGTTTTAGATTACAGTTAAAAGTGTGTTTTACTGTTTGCCATGTAAGTAAGTATAAGTAGCCTACTACTACTGCACCTATGTATTTTGAGTGCCACCACACCACATCACATCACGCCATAAGCATTTCCCAAGATAAGAAATGAATGTAGGGTTAACTCCACTTGGTT